>VYZQ01037223.1:0-13264 GCA_013400655.1 Mystacornis crossleyi
TTATGGGTGTGGGGGGTTTATGGCCCGGGTGGGCTGGTCAGGACCCCGAGCCCTGTGCTGGGTGTTGGCTGCGGGAAAGGTGCTGAAGGAAGAGGCCAATTCCAGCGGCTTCCACAGGGCTCAGCCGAGCTGGGGAGGCCTCTGGGACAGCTCCTTTGGGGCAGGGAGATGAGGGGGAAAGGGGAGAACCAGCCCCACAGACACTGGAGCAGAGCAGGGATCCACACTGGGATCCACGTGGGCAGAACCCACCCTGGCACAGGGGAGAAGCGTGAGGAGGAGGAAGAAGCAGGGATGGGCTGCCATGGACTGACCCCTCTGTTCTCCTGCCAGTGTGGGGAGGCAGTGATTCTGTGAAGGATGGAGGAGTTGGGAATAAAGGGAAAAAATGCTGGGCTTGGGAAGAGTGTGGTTGAGGATAAGAGTCCTTTGTGTCTTTGTATCTCACCGCCCAACTCTGTTTTAATTGGCAATAAATAAATTCCCCCAGGGGAGGTCTGTTTTGCTGGGGTGGTGGTTGGTGAGCAAGCTCTCTGTCTTTTTTCCAACCCACAAATATTGTCATTTCCTGCTCTACCCTGGCCTGTTGGAGAGGAGGACTGAGAGAGGGGCCGGGTGGGGGAAGCTCCACACCCAACCCATCTTTTGGCTTTTGAACTCCAGAGAGTTAATATGGAGTCATTAAAAGAAAAAAAAAATACTGCCAGAATTCCACTTCTTGATGCATAGCTGCACATCTGAAGATTATCCAAACATTGATTAGTGTGACTTGTTAGTTATAACAGATCAAAGAAATACAGCAAATGTTTTTGTGTCTGGGGATAGTAAAATGAGGCAACAAGATGTGTTAGAGGACTTGTGCTGCTTGTGAGGAGAGTCCCAACTCATTAAGCCCATCCAGGTTCTTTGTCTGTGATTCATTTTAATTATTACCATAAAAGTTCTGCAGAAACACTTACTTTTATATTCCAGATTTGCCAAATATGTTTATAAATGCACACAGCAGATCATTCTGGATGGACTGATAAGGTGCTCCTTGCTTGGGAGCTTGTGATAAAGCCAGCTGAAAAATGAGAGGTTAGAGGTTGTATGGAAATTTACTGTGAAACAGGATGAATGCTTGCACATCAGACTGACTTGCATATCTTTTATTTAACTACTAACAAGATGATAAAGTTTCAGGTTTGTTTATGATGCTACTCTTACTAAAATTGAAGGGGTTTAGTACTTAAAATTAGGAGGGGTAATTGTAATTAGGGGGGTAAATGTGGTGTCTGGGATCATCTGTTTTACAGTTTTCTTTACACAGGGGTAGGAATCCTGATTAGCTTAGCTTAGTGTTGAATTTTGAAGGGTTTTTTTTAAACTTGAAAGAGAGAAGTCATTAAAATGGGAGCATCTCCTTCCTTCCTTCTCTCCCAAATGAAGCTCATTAGTCCCTGGGCTCGTGTAGTGTGAGGAGGGCTGTTATAAACTGGTTTTTGTCTGCTTCAAACTCCCGTCTGCCTGCAAGCCTGGAATTAAGCCACTTTCAACTCTGTTCTAGCTCTCTTTTCTCTCTCAGGAGTGTTTTCCTTCACTATCATGGATCTTGCATCCATGGGTCTTCCTAACAGTTTCCCTGAGATCACAGCCACAGCTCTGCTGGCTTTCTACTTTCACTTCCTCCCTTCCTTGCCACGGACCTTGGATTTTCTGGAAGGACACCCTGTGTTTAGCTCTCTCTCAATACTTGGGCATTCAGTTGAAAGCAGGTGAAACACTTGTGTTCTATAATCTCCTTTATTTGTATTTAAAGTAAGTACTTCTGATACTTCTGTAAAAGTTTAAACATAACCATAGAACATACTGTAATTTAACCAGCACAGGGTTCAGGACCTGAATGCTTTGATAACCTTGGACCATCATTAAAGGAGTGAGAAAGGGGCTGTCTTAGCAGGTTTATTTGGAAAGTCTGAATGTGATAGTTTGGGACCTGATTCTCATGATAATTTCACTCCCAACTGTTTTAGTATTAAAATATACTTAATTTGCTTTTTGATACTACCAAACTCAATTGTTTTCATCTTATGTTTTAAAAAGTGACAACCTTTTCTTGTTCACACAAATAGCATATAAAAATGGACATTTCCCATACTATAAAAATGGACATTTTCCATACCTACTGTCATAGTCAGCTTATGTAGGATTTACTTGTGACCACATTTACTAATAAAACCTAAACAAAATCGAGTAATTTTATACTTATCAGCTATACATGATTATCTTCCTTGCATAAATATTTTCAACCCCAGAAATTTATGTCTTTCTGTTAGGTCTGGTGTCTGTTTTTCTTTCTTTCAAGCAGGACCAGAACCAGTGTTGATGCAGAGTTGAAAGATTGTGCATCTTTTCATCTCAAAATTGTTTGATAGGAACAACTGATGATGCCATCTGTGCTTAACCTGCTTCAGCAAAACAGATGTGTAATCAGGTTCAGAGAAATTAAAAAATGCTTATCAAAATGGATTGCATTGATGTCTTGTTTTCCTAAGTCATGCAAATCTAGTGGTCTTATAGGAAAACAAACTCAAGGAGGTGGAAGTTCTTTTTTCATCTCATCTCAGCTATTTTTGGTAAACAAGTGAAAAACACTTGTTCTAATAATGTGTTGCAACAGCAAACACTTATGTTTCTCTTTGTGGATATTCCTCTGTCAGATGTAGTCTTGGTAAATGCAGGTGTCTTTATTTAGAGGGCTTTTATACCCCACTCATGTACAAGCAGAGACAGATCAAGGCAGTGCCGCCTGATGAAGTCTCCCTGTCAGTCCAGCTACTCAGTGTTTTCCCAAGGGAGATTCAAACATTTCAAGCTTTGCAAAGCAGTGGGAATGGAGCTCAGTTATTCAAAAAACAGCATCCAGCTGCAACAGGAGATCTTGGTTTCCTTCTTGGGATCCTCCTTGGTTGTTTTATGCAGTATTGGAGACTGACTGTGGGGACAGGAGCCCCCTTGACGCACAGTCCTGACCCAGCACAGAGTGGAGGAGTTTGGACACACATCCTGATCTGATCTGATCTGATCTTATCGGTGGCCTTGGTTGTTCCTTTTTGGGGAATTCATGTATAGTTATTTCCTGCAGGGGAAAAAAGTATTTCCACTTCTGTCTGGCTTGGGGGTGTTTGGTTTTGGAGAAGAGGGGTTTTTTCCCATAATGGAGTAATACCAGGTCTTCTGGAAAGGACTACACTGTTAGTTGTGTAAGTTTTTGGGGGGCATTTTCTGTTTATTTGTCTTTACTGGTGGTGGTGGGGTTTTATATTATCGATGGTAATTTTTCTCTTTCGAGGTAGTTTTCCTGGTGGATTTTATTATTAATTGCTTTAGTCCTTTTTCGAGTGCCAGGTAATGAATTTTCACATACCTGGCTAAATGTTTGTAACTCGAATATCAAAAACAAAATAGAAATGCTTTTCTGTTGTGGTGACTCATTGTTGCTGACTGCTCAGAGCCATTCAGTTAGCTGCTGGCAGAAAGCAAGCTTTTTCACCTCTCCATCACTTTCAATCTAAAACTTTACATTTACTGTATGACTGGAATAAGCGACTCCTGCTGTGCCTAATGAATCCTCTTATTTAGCATTAAGTTCCATCAGAAAATGGGCCTCTTAGCAGATTGAGCCTAAACCTTAGGAATAAGAAGTTATTTAGTATGAATTGCATCAGTTAACACTACTTTTTGATGTAAATATTTTAAGGCTCATAGAAAGTGGGTTGATGTTCCTCTAGGGTAATTAAATGAAAATTTGGTAACTTATTAATCTCTCTGTTTCTCTCTCTCTTTCTCACACTTTGTCTTTCCAAACTTATTGTCTCCCCTTCTCTTTCTTTCCCCTGCTGTTTTCCCTCCCTGCCTCTCTCCCTCCTCCCCCCTCCTCCCGAAAATGTGCTTTTACAGAAACATAAGGTAGATCTTTTCTACAAACTGCGGCATGTGATGAATGAGCTCATTGACCTCCGCAGGCAGCTGCTCTCGGGGCACCTGACACAGGATCAGGTGCGAGAGGTCAAGAGACACCTCACAGTCAGGCTGGACTGGGGCAATGAGTAAGTACTGGGTGCTGTTTCTTCTAATTCTTCTCAAGTAACTGTTACTAACAAAAAACCCAACACAACGTTTTCCTTCCAATAGCATTTGTGCCCAGGGAGAACTTGGGATTATTTGAAAATCAAGTATGACTTTTTACAGTGAGTTTATTGCCTTCTACAGTGAGTTTTGCTCTTGCTGTGGAATGAGCTGTTTACCAGCAGGCCTTTCCTAGGCCTCCCTTCACTTAGAAAAGGATTAGGTCACTTTACTTGCTTGGTATCAACCTAGAGAATATTAGGCCTGGGAGGATATGTTCAGAGGTACTTAAAACACATTTTTCTTCCACTGAAGAAGTATTTTAATGGTTGGTGCAGAAAGTAGAGAACCTCACAGTTAACGGGGACACTGGAGCTGAGGCTGTGATATTTAGACTTCTTGTATCACGACGCTTTTCAGAGGTTTAGACTCTCCTTGGTCAGCTCCATGGGGAATTTGTGGAGAGGTTTTCTTAAAGCCAAAGACAACAGCAATTCATTCACACAGAAATAGGAATAAATTGCCATTAGACAAAAAGCCCCTTGGCCAGACTTGTGTGTCCTGAGGTGTGATCAGGCAGGTAAGTTGTGCGTGACGCACGCGTGACGCTCACTCTCAGACAAACACAACTGCTTTTCCACCGGGAGTGGGATTAGTGCTAATGAGCATGTGGGAGTGGGGAAGAGTCCTGTAGGTTGACAGCTAAGGAGAAAATCCAATGTTTTTCATTAAGCTGTGTTGGTTTGATTCTGTTCCTTAGTCATCTACCTCAAAACCCCCTCTGAGGGACATACCTGGACATCCTGATGAAGGTTTAGCAGCCCCCTTGCTGCACTTCATGTCTCTCTTGTCAAAAGAGAGCTCTGAAGGACATAGACCAATAGATTGCATCAAGTCTTTGCTCTGCAGTGCGGAATTACAGATATTTTCCATTCTTATTCCCAGTAGAGTAAATGGGAACCAAGAGACTGTTTTTGAACATTACGCCTGCCTGGTTTTGCTCAGAGTTTATGGATCAAATTAGCAACAGGAAGCTGCAAAAATGCTGTGAGGAAAAAAAAAAGATGAGGAGAGCAGACAGCAATGCAGCAGTGAAGAGAATAGGTTGTTCCATGAGGTGGTTATAGACTTTTTTTGGTGTAAAACCATTAAATAGGAATGTAATTCAAACTATAAAGGTAAATCTAATGCATGACAATTAGGGAGAAGCATCAGTGAAATCAGTAAATATATTCAGGATTATATTCATCTTCTCAGCATGCTTATTTAGGAGAAAAAAATTCTGTGTTTCTTATTACAGGTATTGAACTCCCTAGAGAAAGAGGTGCAAGATATCAGAGATACATGCAGTATTTGAATCTAAATATTTGGGTCTTTGAGGGTATTTCTGCAACAGCACTTTTTTCCACAGAATTTCTGGAAGAGTTCTGCCACTTTCTTCTATCCCCCCTCTCTGGGTTTTATCACAAAATTTATGACCACCTGTGTTAATCTGCTAAAACCATTAGTGATTTTCATAGACATATTCACCTAGTACTGCCCTTTCTCAAGTATTATAGTAGTGTTAATTGCTTGTTCTGTCATACTTGAGATTTGTGTTATGGGGTGACTGTATGCTGTTGTATCCCCATCACCGCTCTATGCCCAGACCATGATTTCTGTGCCTTTAAATGGAGCCCAAGAGAGAAAAGAGGAAAAGGGATTTTTTTTCTTTTTTTTCCTTTCCCTTTTTTCCCTGGGACTTNCTGGGACTTTGGTGTTTTTGTTTTTCCCCCTCCTTTTTCTTTTCTTCTGGATTTGTTCAGAACATCAGAACTCCACCAGAGGACTTTCCACCGGCTTCGGGGGGCGGGGCATTCCCCCCTGAATTTGCAAATAAAATAAATGAAAAACATTTGTTAATAATATGCATTAATGTTGTCTGAGAAGATTGAGTACCTGCAGTTTGAGCAGGGCTGTATTACTCAAGACAGCACAATCTAACAGGAGATCCTCCATGGCCAAGCAGCTCTCAGGTCACCTCACCCATCTAGTCCCGACCTTGAGCATTAATGAATTGTATTCTTTGGGAAGGAGTGATGCAAACATGAAACTCACACTTCTTGTCACCACCGGTCAGGGATTTTTTTTCACTTTGTTAAACTGGTACAATTTTCCCTTAAATACACTGGCAGGGGCTCAGTCTTCATCCCTCGTGTCCTGATGGGAGCTCGTGGAAATCAAGGGACAGATACACTCCTTGGAGGAATAGCTGCAGATTTTTTTTTGGGTGAAAGAAGTCATTTAGACCATTTTCAGACCTTTTATTTGCTTAGTTTTGTGTGCTTACTGTAAATATTAAGAAGTTTTGCTCTGTAGTTTGGCCAATTAAAATGTGGGGATGTTATTTTACAATTGTTGCTGGTATCCCTCTGTATTGTTGCTAATCATTGTTGTAGCACAATACTGATTGCCCCTTCCTGTGGCAATTCCATTTTCTGTTGCTTACACATTCTTTCTCCTCTAACAAAAAACAGATCCTGGACTTAACCTTTTTTTCATCCATTCATGCTTTATTTCTTGTTCTAGTTACCCCCAGGTAGCTTGAGATAGCTCACATGCAGGGCTGATACTGCTGCTACAGAGGTTTTTCTATTTGCCAGTCTGAATTTGCTACCTTTGAATGAGTATCTTGCTGATTTTAGACTTGCTCTTTTAAGCATCTCTGTGTATTTTTGCACAGCCAAAATCTCATCTACTGTTTTCTTTCCTGCATACCTGGCTGGGTGTTATACAGAATACTGCAAATACTTCTGCTTTCTGAAAATGTTTCACTCTGATACAATTGGTCGTAATATTGATCTATGGAAGTCTGAAATGCTACTGTAAGTGTCCAGTGGTCTGTAAATAACAAGGAAAAAAGTTGTAAAGTGGGAAACAAACATTATAAAGCTGAAGTCTGCTGTTCATCATCTCATTTAAATCATGTTATAAAGTGGAATCTTCAGTTCTTCATCTCATTTTCTATCATGTTTCAGGTAAAGTAGATACTTGATTTTGAAATTTTTGTTTAGGTTTTTTCTTCTACGTGAATGGATAAGTCTGTCAACTTTTGCTGTTGCTTAGAATGGGAAACCAGAATGCAACTTTTTTGCTGCTGAGAAGCTGTTTCATTGTAGAGACTTTTGCATCAAAAACAGATGAAGGAATCTGCCTGACAGAGCTTCTACTTGAAATGTGAATCCTCTGCTCCTGCTTCAGTGCCAAAAGCTAATTGCAGCCCTATGTGCAATACCTTGTGTGCCAGAAAGGCAGATGAAGCTTTCTTCAAAGCTTCATCTTTCATCTTTTCAACTTGAAAATCAGAGGTCATCTCACCTGATCTTTCAGGATCGATTCTAGATTAATATAGCACCTGTCAGGAGATTACCAGAAAGCATCCAGGTTTCCTTTCATGCTCAGAGAAGACACTTCCTTCCTTGTAAATGTGGGATAGATACTCTGTGTTTAGGGTCAGAAACAGAGTAAGGAGGGGGAGCCACCAACACCATGATATTTTTGACAGATAAAAGCCATAAACAAGATGAGTTTGTAGGCTTATATTACTTTTTAGTCAAAGGTTATTCTTTTTTCCCATAAAATGTTATTAAAATCATTGCATTAAAAGAAATCTTCCAAATAGTTGCCAT
This sequence comes from Mystacornis crossleyi, assembly GCA_013400655.1. Lineage (NCBI taxonomy): Eukaryota > Metazoa > Chordata > Aves > Passeriformes > Timaliidae > Mystacornis > Mystacornis crossleyi. The sequence continues at coordinate 7,776 of VYZQ01037223.1, forward strand.
AAATTCTACACAGAAAGATCCACAGGCAGCCAAAAGGTACAAACGAGTGTTTAAAAAGAAAAACAAAGGGGAAAACATTAGCAATAAATCTTTCACACTGTCATACAAAGAAAATGAAACACATTTTTGAAGTCATGGTTTTTCTCCTACCTGACAATTGCTGTTGGAAAGCCAGTAGCAGTTGCAATGTTAGCACCTGCTAACTACTGCCATCCATAACTGTGGGGGGCAACTGTGTCATCCAGTGAAGTCAGCACAGTCTTAAATTTCAAAAAGCCCTAAATTTCAGTGCTCTCACACTCTTAGATTATTTTGGGGCTTGGAGTGATTTACCCTCTTGCCGTATTTTCTCGACGTAAAAGGAATTAGAATTACTTTTCGGTAGTGTTGCAACAATTAGCTTAAATTTACTTAAAAAAGTAATTAGAATTACTTTTCGGTAGTGTTGCAACAATTAGCTTAAAGTTAGTAAAATGCATCTGGAGATAAGAATTAAAAGTACAGATGATACCTGTTTTGAAAATTCAAGGCAGTTTTATTGCAGTAGTTGTCATTGCATCGAAGGAGATCGCAATGGGAGAGACCAGCGTAACCATAAAGAAATGCCTTTAAGAAGGTTGCAGGAAGAGCTGGTGCCATTTCTGTCTGAACGTACAGCATCTCTCCCTCTCCTGAACAGGCTTGGAGTAATGACTGAGCTGGGATCAAAGGTGTAGGAAACTTTCCTGAATGTCAGTCTTTGAGGAAAAGCTGAAAAACCTTTCTCTGTAGCCCGATACTGCCATGCTCAGAAGTATTTGCTACAATTCCCTTTTGTCAGTTCCTAACTAAGATTATTTACCTTCATCTCATCATCTTCATTTTAAGAAATAATTTCCTGTGTGGCATTACATCAGTACTTTAGTGATTTCTCTATAGATTGCAGCCCCTGCCACTTTTATATAACTTAAAACAACTTAATTCTGTCAAAGCAAAGTATCAGGTTGTATTCGCAGAGTCTCATTTTGACCAACATGTTTTTTTCATGTATTTAATTTTCCATGGATTTCTGTATAGTATTTCCATCAAATCTATTTTAAAGTCTGTACATAGTTTATGTGAATCACTGCCAGGATAATTTTCTTTCCCTTCACCATCTTTATTTGTGTAAGAGAAATACAAATGATATTGAATGAGGCTTAGATATACTGAGAGAAGGAATACGAGAAAAATTGGTGGCTGCAAAATTAAATTTGAAAAGGTTGAAGTAAAGTGGACGTTTTTGGAGCAAAGGGGATGAGATCTTACACCCTCCAGAGATGTGATGACTTCTCCCAATCTGTTTTTCAAGACTGAGTTTGCACCTGAAAGGTTTATTTTTTTTAAGTAAAATGACATACTTCTGCAAGGCTGTTCTAGGAAGAGTTGTCCTGACTTGTGGTTTTACGAATTCTAAAAGCTGTGGTGTTTGTATTGTTAATACATGAATGTACTAGACATTAGGACTATTCTTCAAAATTGCCATTAAACCCAAGCTGTTTTTTCCTAGAAGCCCAGTTAACCTTGAGTTGTGTATTCATCCCATTCAGTATTAAAAAGTCCTGTATTTTTGTCAGTTGGCTGGATTTCATATTACTTGAGAGAAAATTATCTAGAGATTTTAGGTGGTGGATTTTTAAAATAGTTTTCCCGCAAAGAAAGGAAAATTGTGAAGGTTTTATGTAGAAGAGGAAGAATGTCTAAATGCCAGCTGGAGGTATCCCAAACAGATGCAAGAAGAGGTAATTGATAGACTTCGTGATATTTTGTAGGTAAACTTGGGAAAAAATTTTGAAGGGCAGTTCATTGTGAAGGCAGAATAAAAGAGCACAAGAATTTGCTTGTAAAAGAAATTATTGTGTAGACAGGAACTGTCAAATAAACAAACCAGCACATTATGTAATTTTTATGCATGCTCTGTTTTGGAGAAATACTGCCTGGCAGCTGGGGCTCTTCTATTCCCCCAGTGTTTGGTAATAGAGAGGGAAAGTGGGCCACTGACTGTCATTGCCATCTCAAGCATTATGTTGTCAGTCCTTCACAGGCAAAAAAATAATTGATACAAATTGAGTGTACAGACCTGAACTTCCACCTGCACAGTAAAAGGCTGCATGTTTGTGCTCCAGCCAAGACACCCTTATTTGCTGGGAGCAAGTGTTGTGCAGGATTAACGTAGTATTAGAGAATGAGAATCTTCTGGGCTGAAAATCCACGGTGTTAAGGGATTTAACTAAAAATAGGGTATTAGATAAGTTTCACAGGGATGCTGCTGCAGTTGTGTTGAACATTATTAAGCAGAAGATAATACGTTTGTCACGTTCTGAGTAATGAGTGCAGGCACTGCTTCACCCCGGCTCTCCAGAGAGCTGCAGTGATGCAAACAGAACCTCCTCAGGCTGGGACTGGCTTGGCCAGGTTTTCCTGGGGAACTTTAGCAGGGCTCCGTGGCTGCCCTCGAACTGCAGTGCACACACAAGTGGCTTTGATAGTGTTAGTGGGGAATAATTTGTTCAAATCTGTGTGCTGAGGGGAAATCCCTTTATCAGCGTGCTTTAGGGGTGGGAGTGTGCACACACGTGAATGACAGGGTGTTTTGGAGGTTGTTTAGATACTCACATTCAGGAAAGCTTCTGTGAATGAATGGATGAGCATTAACATTTTCTAAAAAAGACCTTTGCCGTGATCTCTTACTGATTTTACCATTTTTTGGTATTATGTTTTTTGACTTTCTGTGATAAGGCTCAACTGGCAGCTGCAGGTAAGGATTACCTAGGGTGTCCTTATTTTAATCTTTGTCATTAGGTAAACAGATAGTCTTTTTTATCTTTGCAGCTGCAGTTTTCAGTACTGATGCTGGGCCACAGATAACTTGTGTTTGATAGGCTTAATCAAAGCAGTGTGAAACCATCACTTGCACTATGTAGCATTAGAATTTGGTATTTGACATGAAACTGCATTGAAGAAGGAAAGCTGTTCCCTTTTTTCCATTGAAAACATAATTGGTTTTAGCAAAGAACTGAGGAAATTCCAGTTAGTCAGTAGGGTGTTTTGGTGACCATATCGTGCTGCCAGGGCTAGTGAACAGGGCTGAGCTACATTTTTGAGATGTGATGCCTTAGGGATAAAAATAAAGAAGGAAAACCTGATTAGGCAAAGTTTCAAAAAAGAATTGCAGAGCTTGGAAACTTCTGGATGAGGTTTAAAAGCACCATGGTGAGCAAAGGTAGCTGAGCTTCCTCCAAACTGCTGGTTCTCCCTGGCTGTTGTTTTAAGGCAATTGCTCAGAAAGAGACACTGGATTGCCTGGAGCCTTCTGTTATTGCTCCACACAATTACTCTGCAGTACCAGAGAGGTTTTTCTCAATAAAATTTTTCATTTGCCATCAGGAACAAGTCTGTGCTGAATGTTTCCCTCTCTGATTACAAAATTAAATTGGCTTTTGCTTTTCTTTTATAGTTCATGACAGAAGGAATGCCAAGGTAGTTCATGAGGGCACCTCTTTTGAAGTTGTCTTTTTTTCTTTAAGACTATCAAGAATTCCAATATAAAATTTCTAGAAGTGAAGTATCAAAGTCACATAAGACAAAAGCAGGAAAATGGTTAATTCATGTGTTGGGTTTTTTTCAAATTTACTCCTAATGTGTGTTTAGTGTAGCTTTTCATTGTAATGCTCAGAACTTTTTGTGCCTCGAACACTGAAGATCTATGGAGCAAAACTTGGGTTTTGTCAGCTTTAAGGTTGTGTTTTTCTGCAGTCTACAGTTATTGATTAATCATTAACAGTTTTCATTTATTTGTCTGGATGAAGAAGATCTTATTCTGTCTGCTACTCGTGTGAAGCTGTGACCTGCACTGCCTTCCTTATAGCTGAATTCCTTTACTAGTCATCTTTGCACTGGGATTCTTTTTTTACCAGTTTAGATATTTGATTTGAACCAAAATATTAATTCTGTTCAGAGTCATTAAAAATATTTTTTGTGTGTTACAAATACAGATTAAGATTATTGTTGTTGTAGTTATTGTTTATTAGTAAAACAAATTACTATGTTTTCACAGTAATAAAGTTGGGGGTGAAGTTTTATGAACACCAGGAATATCAAAGCAGCTTCCCAAGGCTCAGGATCTGTTGGCACATTTGAATGGGGCTGTTAATGGAACTTTTCCATTACATAGTGAAGGATCTTACTCAAATACAGCAGCAGAAACCAGAGTATGACCTTTATTTGCCTGCCACATTTCCACATACCAAATTAAGTTGTTTTGGGTACTGCACCAACTGCCAAAAGCTTCCCCTGCATTAATTGCCAGAGCTCCACTGAAGTAAGGGAACAAAAAGTAGCAAGTTTGTAGAGGGATTTTTTGATATTTGCATTAAATTTTCATTCGAAGGGTTCTGTGTTTAATGGTTAACAATTGCAGTCAGGCTGGAATAGCTGAGTATCTCCGTGTCCCTGCCCTGGAGGAGGCACAGGCAGGAGGTGCTAGTGACCACTCATGTACCACACTGACACTGCTCCCTCCTTCTCTTCCAGGCATTTGGGCCTTGACTTAGTTCCTCGGAAGGACTTTGAGGTTGTGGATTCAGATCAGATCAGTGTTTCAGACCTCTATAAAATGGTAAGAAATTCTGTGCGCGATTCCTCTGAGTTTTCACTGTGGGAGGGAAAGAAGGGAAAATGTTTTTGTTCTTTACTCTTACATGTTTTCTTGTTTAAAATGGTGTTGTAAGCTAAATGTGTTCTTCATTTGCACCCTGACCACCAGAACAGTGTCTCTGGTAGCCTGAGTACCCTAAGAGTGGCATGCTTTGATACATTTTAAGTTCAATTTACAAAGTAACATGGTGTTAACTCTTGGAAGGTTCTCTGAGCCCAGAAAGTCTGTGAGAGCCACTGTTTGATAATTTCATCTGCAGATGAAGAATACCTGAGTGAAAAGTCTGGGCTTAGTGGTTGCATAGATAATAAACATCTTTTCCCTGCTGCAAAGACTTTCTGAGCTCACAGAAAAAGGGCAGAGAGGAGGGAGACCAGTGCATAAGGTAATTTAAGCAAAACTAATCCTCGAACTAAATTAAGACCATCCCTGTTGTGCATGTCAGTGCTTCTTAGAAAACATGGGGTGCATTTGAATAAGAATATTTTGATTTTCAGGTCAAGTAGTACAATTGCTTCACTGGAGTGAGTTCCAAATTCTGTCATCGTTAGTCACTTGTACAGTTCTGTTGGTACATAATGAAGTTGTTTTGGAAATGTGAATTGTGCCATTAATGAACTGTAAAGTCACTGATGCATGTTACGACTTACCTGCGTTTGGATTCTCTGTTAGTAGGACTAACACAGATAATTTTGGTTTGGATTGTGGTGTAACTGTAGAGGGAGAAACAGCATGTAATGTTCAGCATGTAAGCAGCATGTAAAATTCAGGAAAGTGAATGAAAACCCTTCCTCAGAGGTTCTTTTATCTAAGA
>VYZQ01037223.1:13279-43526 GCA_013400655.1 Mystacornis crossleyi
CTTTTATCTAAGAAAAAGCCCCAAGCAACCCAAATAAAAAACCCTCAGCAATTATTTTATACAACTTTTTCACTTTATATCTTCCAGAGAAAATAGAGTGTTTTCTACATAATGTTGTTACAGTGTCACTCACTTCTAGGAAGCTTTTAATTTCCTTTTTTAAAACAAGTTTGACTTCCAGCTATTTAAGATAATGGGCAGAGAGGTCCATGGCTTGGTGATGGGTTTTGGTGTGCAAGATGTAACTTTTCCTTAAACCAAAGGCATGTTTTGTAAACAGGCTGGGTGCTGCTGCTGGTTTGGATTATTTGCACCATATAACAGTGGATTTCATGGAAAGAAATACGAAGTTGCTTAAGAAATTGCTTAAGAAATATGGAAGTACACCAGTCTCTAGTGCTAATTTTTAAAGTTCTTTGCTAATTTGCCATGGTCTGAGGAGAGTTTGGTGCCAGTACAGCAGAGTTTTCCTTCAGTACAGTGTGGAAATAACTCGGAACCAAATTGAATCACTGAAGACTCAGAGTAAGATTAGTTGCTAACTAAGGATTGGTTTATTACTCTGAGGTTTATTCTGCACATTTTTTTACCCTGAATACTTGGAGTACTGCAAATAGGCAATATTTATTCCAGAGCAGCCTGATTATGTCACCCCTTAGTCCTGTGACTGTCTCTGTGCTGCTCCGTTCTGGGCAGGGCTCAGGACAGCACCATTACTCACTTCACACTTCACTGCTGCTGGAGTCTGTAGATGCAAGAGGACAGTGCTGTCTAATCACATCTCTTCACAGTCGAGAGGCAATTTCAGGAACCAAAGCAGCTGAAAACCTGTTACTTTCTTTTTAACTTAAATTTAGTAAAAAATGAAGGAAGGGTGTGTTGGTGACTTAGGTTGTTTTAGGCTTATTTTTAATGTGGTTTGGGGATTGTTTTTATTATTAAACAAAAACCCAGGGAGAAAATACTCCTTACTTGTGATGAAATACTTAATGGATTCTCAAATCAGCAGTGAGGTTTTACATTGTAAAATAATCTTGCAGGAGTAGATGTGAGAGCCAAATTACTTTCTTATATTTTCAGGATTGTAGGATGTTAAATGTAACATAGAAAACACTCATTAGCAGAGCAATGGGTGAAGTAACACATCAGACTTTTCTCTCTGTGACAAGAGATTCAAGTATTTTTTACTCAGCCATCAAACTTGGCAGTGCTCCTCTTGATAAATTGTAAATTGTTAAATCTGAGCCTCTATTTTAGCTCTCATGTTTCATTGCTCAGTGTGTTTGTGACTGCTGGGTGATGCTCTATTCATCTCTTTGGCAGAACTGTTGTGCTCTGAGGCCTTGCACATCCTGCTTCTCCACGTTACTCATTCTGAAGCTGAATGCCAGTGGCTGCAGGATGCGCAGCATTTGTCAGGAATTGTTGCTTTGCTCCTGAAGGAAGGCAAATAGGCCTTTCCCTATGACAATGTTTGTGACTTTAAGCAATATGACAGAACGCTTTTTAAAAATACATATTACTTTTGAATGGTGGGAAAACGCGTTCTCAGGATTCTGCCACAGAGCTCAGTGCTGGAGTTGCTACTGGATTGAGATTGTCATTTAGGAACACAAAGTCCTGCAGAATGTCAGGAACACTTGGATGGCACATTTTAGTGGAAGGGGTTACAAGTTACAAATGTCTGAAGTCATTTCACAAATCAGAAATGTTGAAAGCTGGTGATTAATTAGATTTAGCTTTTCTATGAAGTTATTGAAGTGGGTGTGTGTCTTCAGGACAAGTTCAGGAGGTGCATGAAAGGCACAGCTGTTGGCTGTGTAACTGCTGCAGCTTAGGCATTTCTTCCAACTATGTGAGAGAAATGCCACGAGCTCACCAGAACTCCTATAAAAAAAAATAGAGTTCCTAAATAAATAGTTTCAAATCAATGCTGCCATCACCTCATAACTTCTTATTCTTTATTCAAATGGTAAATGTGATTGGTAAGAAGGAATAGTCAAGAAAATAAGAATTCAGTTACCCAAAACTCCACTAGATAAGGAAAACAACTGGACACAAACTGGACAGGAAGATCATGAAACCTTTGTCGTGATTTTCTTGGTTGTTCATTGTTAAACAAAGCAGATTGACAGAGAACAGGTTTGTGTAGGTTGGGTTCTAAAGCCCAGTAAGAGGTCAGATGAGAATATGAAGGCAGAAAGCAGTTTAACACTGACTTGGGAATGAGGGGATTCACTTACCAGGCATTGCTAGGACAGGAATGAGGAAGAACAACACTGAAAACTGATATTGGTAAGATACCATGAGAAAGAGGTTTGATGGGGAGAAGGAGGTAAGGAGAATTGATAGCTCTTTCAGTAAATTAAGAGCAAAACCACAAGATGCTCACTAACAGGCCAAGTTGGATAAATTTAGAATTCTTCATTTCCTCCAGGCATTAGAGTGAAAGGGAAATTGAGATTACCAAGAGCAAGTTTACAAGAACAGAATTGTATAGAGAAGTATAATAGAATAGCACAAATGGGTAAATAGAAAAATTAGAAAGGTCATGCACAAATTCCAATATAACAAGTAAATGTGGTCAATTGTATCCAGAAACAGTTTTATATAAATAACCTGGTAGTAACTGGGAAGCTAAAGGAAAGTTTTTATACTGGAGAAAACCAATTGGCACATGATGCCAGAAAGTAATGTAGCATTTAATGTCCTTCTTGCCCCACTAAACTCTAGTAAGGTGTGAACTTTATCAAGAACTTTTCAGTTCCAGGGGATTTAGAACCGTGTAGATTCCAGCTGGGATCTCTAGAGAAGCCAAATCAGACATGTTAGTGATAATCATTGGGAAGATGGCTAAGGTTCCAGAACACCAGCAAAGGGCAAGCAAACTTCACACCTTAAAAATAGGTGATGGAGGAGGAGCTAGTAATTGTTCTCTCTGTAAAAAATGCTGGAAAATAATAATAATAGTAATAATAAAAGAAAATAATAATTACTTGCAGCAAGGACATGAGTAATAGCGAGTGTGAACTTGTCCAGAATAAGCAATTTTTTAAAGTTTCAATGTGTTTCCAGAACACAGATATGTCTAGTGGATAGACGAGAAGCAGCTGATGCCATATTTAGATTTTGATAAAGGTTTTGAATGTTAGTTTTAATTTAAATTCTCCAAAGGTCATTAGTTTTAGATGAAATTACTGTAAAGTAAACACAGAGCTAATTAGAAAACCCATACTCAAAAAAAAAAAAAAAGGAGAATTGCTGTCAATAATTTGATTAAATAGGATGAGGGATGAATTAGCTGAATTTCTTGGGGTCATCCTCCATTTTGTAGTACCTCAAGTTTAATTATGGACTAGATGCTGAAATAAGGAGTCTGCCTACTAAATATACAAAATCCACAAAGTTGGAAATGGTATTTCTGATTCTTTCAGTGGAGGGAAGGATCAGAATTCCAAATAATATAGAGAAACTGAAGAAATTATATGAAAAGTGTAGTATGCCAAGGAGAATCATAAATGTAATGTTTTAACTCCTGCAATCACTTGTCACCTCAGAAGTACAGATTGGGACACTACAAGCTTAGGTGGTTTTGTAGAGGAGATTTGAGGTTATAATGGATATATAATGGATAATGGAATCACAAGCTGCATTAATTAATCTCTTCATCCTAATGATGGATAAGAAAAGAATCAATAGGCCTAGGTTTCAATAGCAAGGAACCATTTTAAGCATCACAAAACACTTTGATGAGGACAGATATACTGAACATCGTATCTGTTAAAGTTTGCACAACCTTTACAGACAACTATCTTTTGGGAAAAATAATGGTAAAGCTGGTTTTTAATTTTTTTAGAAGGAAGATGGATAATTTCTTAACAGTCCTACTTTTTATATCACCTTGGAAGGCTTTTCAGGTTGGAAGGGGGCCTCAGAGAGGTCTAGGCAAACTTCTACTCTCAGTGCAAGGTCAATACCGAACTCAGACCAGGCTGCTCAGAGCTTTGTCCAGTTGGATGTTCAAATTCCCCAAGGGAAAAGGTTGGATCCCTGTTCTAATGCTCGGCTGCCCTGAGGGAGTTTTATTTTTCCTTGTTGGAACGTTGGGATATCCCACGTTGTAGCTGATGGCCGTGGTATTTTGGCCAAGCTGCTGTGCAGCTCTGTGGAGAGCCTGGCTGCCTCTTCGTGCTGGGAACTTCATGGTGACAGGAAGGCTGCCACAGGTCACCTACAAACCTTCTCCTCTCCAGACTCAAAATGCTGCATTCCCTCCATCCTCCTCAAACACCTTGTGCTGCTTCGCTGTCCTTTGCCGAATGCAGCGTTCCAGCTGTAGTTTACTCAGTGCTTAGGAAAAAGGAGTAAATGCTATTCTCAGTCTACTGACTCAATTCCTGATAAGAGAAACAGTAAATTGTTAAATATCCCTGCTGCCAGAGTGCTCCCCTGACTTACGTTTGGCTTGCTTTAGTAGGACCCTGCCAGTCTGCTGTCCCCAGTTTAGGATCATCTGGGAATTTAAGGCCACAGGGGTCTCAGGACAGACTCCTGAAGAATCTACACCATTAACCACTACCTTTGGAGCCTGAAAATCCTACTGTTTGTAGGGGTTTTTGTCAGAATAGTTTAGTCTACCCATGCAGGTGTAACTTTACAGCTTGGGTACAGGAATGCTGTGGAAGACTGTGCTGAGGGCCTCGCTAAGCAGAGGAGAAACAACAGGTGCTAATCGTCCCTCATCTACTGATTTGGTTATTTTACCTCAGGGGAATCACTTGATCCAGCATAATGTACCCCTGAAAAATCCATGTTGGCTATTTTCAGTCACCCTCCCATCCAAGTACCCAAAAATGGCACGTACCCTCTGGGCACTTTGCCTGGCCAGAGGCAAGGGCACGTAAAATTAACTCAGTCAGTGATTGTATTGTTATAATGTGGTCCTGAAGATATAAAAGCAGAGAGTTTGTCAAATCTTATCTTCTGATTGTGAAAAATTTAAAACCTGAGATTTTTCCCACTTACTGTTGAAGATTTACCTCAGTGCGCACTCTATAAGCAGCAGTGTTTGCTGAGGAATCTCTTCAGACCACCTCTTATATTTGTGTTGCTTGAGTGTCTCTCCCACTTTCATACTTGGATTTAGAGATTAATTTAATCAAAAGAAGTCTGGGCACCTTGAGTAGCTTAAATAACTGGTCTTTTCTATGCCAGCTGATTCTGAGTGGTTGCAGGTGACAGAAAGATTAAACAGGCAACTCAGCCAACATAAAGGCTTTTTAACATTCAGAAGATGATGCAATATTTAGACAAACAATGGAGCTGGAGATCATTATTTTTCTACTGAGAGTGCGAAAGAAGGCATTTTTATAACTGTGAGTGTAAACAGATGTCAAAATATGCCGTTTAGAATTCATAGAATTGTTTAGGTTGGAGGAGACCTTTAAGATCATTGAGCTCAACCATTCCCTCAGCACTGCCAAGGCCCCCACATCCCCAAGTGGCACAGCTACACATCTTTTAAATCCCTTCGGGGGCAGGGACTCCACTACTGCCCTGGGCAGCCTGTTCCAATGCTTGACAACGCTTCGGGTGACAAAATTTTCCCTACCAGCCAATGCAGTAGTGAGGGGCCCAAAACTGAACACAGTGGCATCACCAGTGTCAAATACAGGGGCGTCCTTGGCCAGCTGGGCCCACTGCTGGCTCGTGTTCCACTGGGACCTCCCCAGTTATCCAGGACTGCTGGTGAGGGGTTGAAAGGGGCTCAGTGAGCACTTCTGCCAGCTCCCTCCTTGGTTTATTCTCATTATGAAGAGTCTCTCTCCTTTTGTAGTAAAAAATCTTATTTGTGTTCTGTGTGAAAGATGGAGTCATAGTTTGAGAAGAGTATTGCCACATACATTTTGCGGACAATGTTTTACTTTCACCTCCTTTGAAGCTTTGTGTTTGTCAACAGATCTCCTAATTCTGATACAGAGTGAAAATGTTTGGTCAGAATAAGATGTTGGGTTTGTAACAGAAGGAGGGGGTGGGGTGAATGAAGAACATATTTAATAATGTGTGGTAGTGTCAGTGTTAATATTTCAGTTTAAAATGCTAATATTAAGATGATATGCAGGGAAAGACATGATAGAATCATTAATGATGCTTTTTTAAAGCTCTCTGAAACCTTTTCAATTTAGATTAGTATTTAAATCTCCCTTTGGAGATTAAATGGCTTCAGTGAGTCTTGCAGTCCATTTTCGGATTATAACATCTCCTTCTAGCACAAAAGGCTTTAAATACAGCATCATCTGAGTTTTAAGACATGTAGCTCTTTACACTGATGCTCCTTTACAGGTGTTGGGCAGCTGAAATTGTAGAAGAGTCTTTAACCATTTTTCAGGATTTCATTTTCTTATTAGAGCAAAAAGTTTAAACAACATCTAAAATCCATCTCTCTTTCTAGATGCCTGTGTTTTTTAACAAATGCACCTTCTCACAGACAGTATACTGGGAGATGAGGATTAGTGGTGAGGTATCTTCCTGTTTAGCAAGAGAAGACAGAGATTATACAGAATAATGAAATCTTCCAACACTATAACAGCATTTCTTTTTGAAATTGTCTAACCTGTGACATTTACTTTAAAAGTGAAGGTAAATACCCCCTGTAAATTCAAGTAGTTAGGTAAAGAAACAGTGTAACTGAGAAAAACCTTTAGGAAAGCAAGTGATCTTGTGAGTAATGATACACTGTGAAAAAAAGGCCATGAAAAGTTGGTAATCATTTTGAAAGTCCTGTTTTAGAATTACTGTTCTAATGCTACATAAATATAATGTAAATATTTCTTACTTTCAGAAAGGTTTATATTTTGCTCTTTTGTGTCTCCACAGCATTTGTCAAGTAGACACAGTGTCCAGCAGAGCACATCACAGGTAAATACCATCCACATTTGAATGTTTTCTTGTCTTTAAGTTTCTGGTAATGTAGGTAAAGGTGTGATGGAGATTACTGGGTAAATCCTTACCCATAGAACATTTCCTCAGAAGATTCCCGAGTATTTAAGACACTAAGGTCCTTCTTCAAATTCCATTTAGGTCTCTTTTCCTGAGCTTGTAACTGTTGTTCTTAAAAGATCAACTTGTGTAGTGAGATCAAAAGCCTCGCTCTGCCCGTGTGACTCCTCTCTACCTGCTAACACGTGGCTTAGTGGCTTCTTTTTCACACATCCTTTCTGTACTACTATAATCCAGTCCTGGTCATGGAATCTGGCTTTGATCTTTACGGAGATCTGTGTTCCACAGGTACCTGTCTTTAAAGAATGAGGATTTCCTTGGATTTAATTTAAAATCCAGAACAAAATTCCTTTTAAACCAGTACAAATCTGAATTGTAAGTCTGAAAATTTAAGATTTTCTTGGTTAGAATTTAACTGTCTGTGCCTTCAGAGGAGATGAGCATAGTGGATGAAGGATATTCATGCAGCCTGTTTATTGAGATCAGCATGAGTGGATGTAAAAGGTTGTAAAAATTGAAAGCATACATTTATTTATACTCTTTTTTCTTTGGCCACCCCAGCATTCACTGCTGCAAATAGGTCTTGATATGTTGAGTCAAAATGTAAACCATTCTACTATTTGGCTTGATTGGTTTCTCATGTTATCAACCCTTATTAAGTTTTTTTATACCTGCAGGACAAACCGGCCTGCTAAACCTGGTTCTAAGTCATGGATTGTTTTTGAGTGAAAAACGCCTTAAGATTAAGTCCAAATGTTCCCCCAGCACTGCCAAGCCCAACACTAAACTGTCCCTGAGCACCACATTTTCACATCTTTTAAATCCCTCCAAGGACCGTGACTCCACCGCTTCCCTGAACAGCCTGTTCCAATGCCTGGCAGCCCTTTCTGTGAAGAATTTTTCCCTAATATCCAATGTAAACCTCCCTGGCACATCATGAGACCATTTTCTCTTGTCCTGCTGCTTGTTCCTTGAGAGAAGAGACCAACCCCCACCTGGCTACAACCTCCTTTCAGGGAGTTGCACAGGGCAGTAAGGTCCCCCCTGAGCCTCCTTTTCTGCAGGCTGAGCCCCCCCTGCTCCCCCAGCTGCTTCTCACCTGACTTGTGCTCCAGACCCTTCCCCAGCTCCGTTCCCTTCTCTGGACATGCTCCATCACCTCAGGGTCTTCCTTGGAGTGAGGGGCCCAAACCCCAGGATTCAAGGTGTGGCCTCACCAGTGCCCAGCACAGGGGGACAGTCACTGCCCTGGTCCTACTGGCCACATAAATGACCTCTATAAATGAATTGCAGCTGCTGAAAAGAAATAATGTAACAAATATTATTAAAAATGCCTTGAAGTCCATCTGCTTTAAATGGAAATCATCAGGAACCACACCAGTACTGTCTTATAAGTCATTTTCAGTACCAGAATCAAGGCAAAATTTGAGAAATAGGATTGACTTGGTTTACTTGATAAAATCAAATTTCCAATGCATAAACCATTTGTTTTATATCTACTTGGTTATCACAGTTTCATCAATCTATTCAAATTAGAAGCGTTAAAAATAGAGGAAGAAAACTTAATCTAGCACCTATCTCTGAGGCAGAATATATTTGAGATTAAACTTTTACTTGATGGAGAGAGGAGAGGCAGCCTCTCAGTTAAAATGCTCAAGTTGGTCAGGTGTCCTTTGTTTGTGAGGAACTGCCAATGGTTTTCCCTGGTTTGAATCAGGTGGATATGATCCGCCAGCGGCACGGGGAAGCCTGTCGGATGCCAGTGCCTCATCACTTCTTCCTCAGCCTGAAGAGCTTCACCTACAACACCATTGGAGAGGACACAGACGTCTTTTTTTCTTTGTACGATGTCCGGGAAGGCAAACAGATCAGGTAGGAATGTGTGAAATAGCTAAAAAGCTTCCTAGGGGAAGAGGTGTGAACAGAGCAAATATAAACACGTGGTGTGTTCTTGTGGCCAGCTGGACGGACAGAGCTGGTAAATCATAAGTTGCTGGCCCTGCAGTCTTTACGTGGGAATATCAGAAATACTGGTCTTTGCATAGGAAATTTAGTGAAGCATTAGCAGCACAGAATGGTTGAGTTTTTTAGTTTTCTGACTTTGCCTCCAGACATTACTGAAGTTCTTGGTGTCTTGTCGCTTCCTCCTTAGGGCTGTTGGTTAAGAAGCACAAATAATGACAGGGCCAGGCTTTGTGGCCAGTTTGAGAAGGGACTGCTGTGTGCCTCTTTAACTCTCCTGCACTCCTTGCCTCCAGGCCTGTCACAAAGTAGCTCGTTCTCATCACCGTATTGCTCTCAACATAAACTCTTCACATTCGTTCCTGTGACTGTGCTCTCGGTACATTGAACTAATTGGTACCAGTGTTAGCAAACACGAGATGGGCTGGCTTTTCCTTTTACAAGCACGTGTTTTGAAAACACCAGAGTATGTGGAAGAGCATTTATTTTATATCTCGGAAGTTTCGCAAGTGCAGCGTGGTCTGATCTGAAGAACGGCGTATTTGTGGGGTGTTCTGAGTTTTGGTAAAAGCATGTCCTGACAGTCACTTGCTGCCATAGTCAAAACTCTCCTAGTTTTCAGCAAATTAGATTTAGATTTGTTTCAAAGTGAGGGAAGAACGTTATTATGTGAATAATGTTGGTCCAAGAAAGTTCAGAGCAGAGTGATAACAGTTTTGTATCTCTTCAGAGTACATCCCACTAAATTTGGTGTATACTTGATGATATTTCCTGATATCCAGCTTAAACCTCCCTGATGCAGCTCCAGCCTTTCCCTGCTGTCCCTGGTCACAGGGAGCAGAGATTGGTCCCCTCCCCTCTGCTGCCCCTCAGGAGGATATTGAAGGCCCCACTGAGGTCTCCCCTCAGTCTCCTCCAGGCTGATCAAACCAAGTGCCCTCAGCCACTCCTCATTTGGCTTCCCCTCCAGACCCTTCCCACCTTTGCAGCTCTGTGGACACTCCAGGTGATGTCGTTTAGGAGGATGTGCCTATGATTCCTCTCTAGAGAGAATTACCAGAAATCAGCTGTTAAGAAGGAAAGGTGAAAAATGGAAAACGAGGCCAAAAAAATATGCACAACTAGTTCCTACTGCAAAGCAGTCAAATATTAAATAATTTAGATGAGAAAAGCTGCCAGGAAGAGGAAGGGACAGGAGGACAAGCTGCTGCCAGCAGAAATTGCTTTGAAAGGAGATGAGTTGTCTTGGGCTGCAGTTTGTATGTAAACACTGAGTGGAGAGCCTTAAGGAAAGAGGTTTGTCAGTGATAAAAAAAAAGTCAAGAAAATAATAGTTATAATGAAAAAAAGCACAAAGAGTGGTTCAGGCAAATTTAAATATATATAGTAATGCTTTTTTGTGCAAACAGTTCTTATTACTTAGCTCTTTGCATTAAGCATCAGTGGTCTGCTGTAGTGAAAACAGCATATTTTTACATTTTTCTTACATCCCAGAGAGTGCTGGGGTAGAAATGTGTAATGAGGCTGAGCTCTGTTTTGGAGAAGAAACCAGAAAACAGACAAACACATTGCTACAAATTTAGAATGATGTTTTTATATCTACTTTAAAACATTTTCTTTCCTCTCGGGAAATAGTACATTAAGGTAGAAAACCCAAGCAAGGCTTCTACACACTGCACTTTAAATGAAAGGGACAAATTGACTTCTGAAATGGTTTGGAGGTTGATAAATTTCTTACCCAAGACACTCACGCTGGAGGCTGAGTGGCTTTCAGCGTTACTGCCGTGGACATGTGCTGGATTACAAAGCTCCCTGAACCCGCTGGTGCCAAGAGTTATTTCCTGGGGAGGTTAAGTGAGGAATTGGTGAAAGTTGCTGTGTTTTTCAAGGGCTGAAGTAACAGCATGCACCAGGTGTGGATTAGCAAGCAGAAGGTTGGAGCAGCAGCTGAAATACAGTTGGAGATGGTTCCCAGGTTCGGAATACAGAAATGTTCCTGTGTTTAATGGTTTTCAGCAAAGGAGGAGCAGGCAAAGGATGACATTGGGGAGCTATGGGCAGCAGGAATAACAACAGTGCCATCAGAGGGGTCAGACCTAGAGTAAACACAAGGAAAAAGTTACTTCATTTTTAGTGTGACAGAAATGTAAAAAGTAATACTTGTAAGTAAATAGAACTTGAAGGCTCAGATAAAAAGGGATTAAAGTTTATTTGTCTGTTTTAAAGTATTTGGGATTTTTTTTTTCTTGCATACTAAAACCACTAGTCCGGCAACAAAATCTTTGTGATTCATCTTTTATAGCTCAGTTTGTTTGCTATGTGGAAGTTGCTGGAAAATGATTTGATAAGTGATCCAGTTTGGATTCTAGCCAATGATTATACCCCATTGTGAGACACCTTGGGATGAATGATCATGGAATGACCAAGTTGAGAGTAACATCAAAAAGGCAGGAAAGAAAATGTTACTGTTAAGATGGTGACCTCAGTAAGGAAGGTGTCAATAAAGATCAAACAGAGATAGGCAAGCTGATATGGAGAAAAGACATTTGAGAGTTGTCTGTTTCTTAATGATACTGTTGAAGAGCACAAAAGCAAATTGTTTCAGTATGAAGGGAAGATTAAATATATGGGAACAGCAGATAGTCTGTACCATATTCTGTGGTGAAATGCAGTCTGGAAGGCAGTATAAAAAAGGACAAACTAATGAAATTGCACAAACAGGGATGGGAAGAGACAGAAACTTGTAGAAAAAATACAACTAGCAAAAAGCATCAAGGACAAAAAAAAAAAAAGAATAATTCTATAATGCTTTACCAGCAAAAAAGATATTTTTTTACAAAATCAAGAAATAACGGAACAGATTAAAGGGGACCTTAAGCCATGAGCAGATGTTTCCAAGATAGCTGGAGTATTTAATGGCTGTTTTGCCTCAACCTCTCTAAGAAGGTCAGCTGCAATCCGATGTCAAATGTGAAAAGTTGTGGAACAAATAAACTACTTGTTAGCACTAAGAAGCTAACAAGATGGTAAGTAAAAGTCAACATAGATTTGTCAAGCACAAATCACATCAGAGCCAACTAATTTTGTTCTGTTATACGGAAATGCACCTCCTGCCTCAGCAGAAGAGAAGTATTAAACTTGATAGAACAAAGAAAGAGATACAGGCTGGATGAAACTGCTCTAAAGGAGCTGGAAGCTGGTAGACAAAGTGATCCAGAGTGTTATTTGTGCTGAAAGGTGCAACAAATAAGAGACGTATTTAATTTTTTCTGTGTTTTTAGCATGACTTTGATGGGTGACAATAAACAAAATTCAGTAAAGCAGTGAGGTTTAGATACTTATACAATAACTATTTTTTCTAGGAACTGCATGGAATTATGCATAACTTAGAAAAATTACACTTTCAAGAGTGTGATAGCAGGTTTTTTTCTGAAAATAAGCTTGAAAAGTCCACTAACTATCATAGAATCACAGAGTGGTTTGGGTTGGAAGGGACCTTAAAGATCATCCAGTCCCACCCCCTGCCGTGGGCAGGGACACCTTCCCCTATCCCAGGTTTCTCCGAGCCCTGTCCGACCTGGCTTTGGACACTCCCAGGGATGGGGCAGCCACAGCTTCTCTGGGCACCCCATGCCAGGGCCTCCCCTCACAGTGGAGAATTTTTTCCTGATATCCCATCTAAACCCACTCTCACTTTGAAACCGTTCCCCCTTGTCCTCTCACTCCAGCCCTTGCAAAGAGTCTCTGTCCACCTTTCTTGTGGGCTTCCTTCAGCTTCTGGAAGGGGCAATTAGGTTCCCCTGAAGCCTTCTCTTTTCCAGGCTGAACAATGCCAGTTCTGTCAGCCTTCCAGTATGGACAAGGATAAAAAAATTTCCGTCTTATTTTTTCTTTATAAAATTTATGTTTAAACATGTGAATGTTTTTCATTCTGCCTGCATCTTACCCTATTTTACACACCACTGGGATTTAAAATTTTCTTGTCATCTAGAAATATCCTTAATTATGGAGAGTGAATAGAACAAAAGAGAAACTCTGATGTGATTGAATTTGAAGATCTGGGGGCCTAAGCAGTAATTATGCATGGAAAATGGTGCTATGCATATTTCTGCTGGTAACTCCTCCACCTGCCTCCTCCTACTTACCGAGCCTTTGCCATTCCCGTTATAGCAGCGACCTCCTCGTGACTGGAGGGTTTGGAGGATGTGCTGAGTGCCCGTGGTGGTGTTGGTAGGAGTGACTGAGGATGTCCATGTGGGCATTTCTCATACAGAAAGTGCTCAAACCTTTTGTTGAGAGACCAGATGTTCTCAGCGGTGTCTGTTTTAAATATCTGCCGTGTCTTTGGGGTGAGACAGGATTCTAACCACTGCAACACAAGGGTAGGAGTTGGATTGGGAAACATCTATTTCAGTGTTAAAATTTAAAAGCAGTAGCCAAAATGAGAAAAAACGTAAGCTTGCTCTTTAAAGCTCTTGCTAATAGGTGATACAGAAAGATGTTTTTTGTGGAAGTGTTCTCAGTTTGTGGGTGGATGATGGGGGAAATGTGAGCAGTACAGTCTGTCCCAAGTCTTGTCTAAAGGATTTAGCACCATTGACAAAGCAGTTCTCGGGAGAGAAGCATGGTTTGGAAACATAATTATGGACTGAAAAAACGCTCTGGGTCTACATCAGGATAGTCGGATTCAGCTGCTCAGAAGTCATCTGACATAAAATCATCTGCCCCTATTTTTCAAGGTTGAGTCAAAAAATGTTCAGTGGCAATGTCTGGCTGTTAGTACTGCTCTGCAGTGGGCTTTGGTGGTGACTGCAGAGGTAATGGAAATTGTGATTTTCCATCTCTCAATCTTGGGGTACTTTCCGACCGAATTATTTTCTGTGATAAAAATCAGCAGACAAGTGTGTAAATAGTTCAAGATACTAAAGAGGTAAAAACATTAGAGAGCATCGGTTTTAATTTAAATGTCTCCTTGTCCTTGTAAACAAGTTAACTTCTGGGGCATGACCTCACTGGGTTTGGGTTAACCAGTGTGTGAGTGTTCAAAGAGTTTTCTCAAGTTGCTACTCACTTGTACAACCTGGTGCTGTGGAAGTCACAGTACTGCACTTGAGTGGCAACGGGAGGCTGTAAAAAGAAAATGTTTGTGACAGTGTTTAGGTAGAGTAGAATGAAATGCACCACTTTGAAACACCAGATTTAGAAATGATGAATTTGTAGGGGATTTGATTTTCACTCTTTGTGTAGTAGGAGTTTCTGTGACACAGTATTCCCGATTCCGGCATCAGGATACAAATCTACACCAAGCTGCTGAAGGTTACCTTGGCAAATTTGACAGGACTCCTTCATCTCTGTATTTGATGATGGCCATTAGCTCCATGGTTCAATCATCATTTAGTCATGATTTTTTGACTTTTAAACTGTCAATAGGAATGTAGATCAGCTTCTAAAAAATGTTAGCAGGAACAGTGTAGCTAAAATTACATTGTGCTTACACATGTCATCTCGAATAATTTTCCTGTAGCACTTCCTAATGCAGACAATTACCACTGTCAGGAGCTTCCATTTCAAACACTGAGCCAACTTATGAAAATGCAGTGGCAAATTTCCCACAATCCTGTGGAGAAGGGGTTTGAGTCCTCTCAAGCTCTGATGTGCAGGATCAGCATCCTTGATGTGGGAACGCCTGTTCAGAGCAACCTCACCTGCCCCAAACTGGGGGTGTAGAACTTGTACACACCAGATTCTGCTTGGGCAGAGGGAGGTTTGGCAGCTGAGAGTGGAGAGAGGGGGGCAGGTGAAAGAAAAAAGAGTAAGACTGGCATTAATAAGGTCAGAAAAAGCAAAGAAGGGTCACTGGGTAGATAAATATGGTTGAAGTCGAATAGCTGAAAGAGAAATTGTTAATTAATGTGGAAGGATCCACAGTAAAAACTGTGTCAAACCAGTCTGACTGAATTCTCTCCCAGGATATGGGACTGACCTGAAGACCCTTTTTCTGTATTGTTTCTCTCTCAAGTAATGGCTCTGGGAGTGCTGGGACAATGTGTGGGCATTTATCCCCAGTTAATTGCTTTAAAATATTATCCTGTTCCTTTATTGCCAGTTGCTATGTAAGGAAGTAGAAAATTATATTTTACTTTTATTGTGCAATATGCGCTAAATTTTCCTTTTGTTGTGTTTTTAATAGCATAGCTATTTTAAAATAGAAAACTTATCTCATTCACTGTCAGTATAATGATTTGCCTGCTGGGAAAAAATAACTTTGTATCACTGAGAATTATTTCTTTAATATTCAGAGAATTTTCCTAGGGATTAACCTTACCAACTAACGAGGTTTTTTCCTCTGCTTAGTCATGGAAAAAACCCCGCTTTCAATTTTTACCTCTCTTTTAGCAATCTGATCTGTTGGGATAGCTAATCTTCCATCAGCTCCTCCTGTGCTTAAGTTGGGTGTGGCTTTAGTATTTCAAGGAAAGTATTTTTCTGAGTTTTGTGCAATAGATAATTCGTAGCAATAGTAATGGTAATAGCATGAGTTTTTCATCCTGCTCAAGGTGAACTTCCTCAAAAACTAAACAACCATTAAGGAATATTGCTGCCCACAGCACTGGCCTTGTTCTGGTCACTGCAGTGACCATGGAAAATCTATGTGTCTCTGGAGTCTGCTGCACACAGACAGCTGGGACAAAGAGCCTTTCTGATAGAATATAGAACTTCTGAAAATTACAGGTTTCATCATCACTGGAGACAAAGCCTGTGGAGTATTTTATAAGGTTTTTTGGTGGGTAGATTTTTAGAAAAGGGCACAGGAGGAGTGATGAATTTTCATTTTCTCTGTTGGTTGCTTCAGCTGACTTTCATTCCCTGGATCTCTCTCCAGAATCTGCATTTGCTTGGTTTTCCTGTTTATCCCCTGTCTTGTTAATAGTATATGCAAAAGAAACTGCTGCTGTCTGGATTTGTATATGAAAGCTGCTGTAAGAGATTTAAGTGGTGTTATTGGAGATGTTAATTCTTTCCTGTAAAATTACTATTTTTCCTTGTTCCTACAGAATTATTAAAATGTAGTTATTCCAAAGCAGGTGCTTTTACAAATATCCATCTTATTTTGTATCTCTCACCACCACCACCCTCCTTCCCCCAAAACTGGGGTTTCTTTGGGTTGGGGATCAAATATGATGTACAAATAGGCAGAAATGTAGAGTTTTCTGCAGGGTTATTTTGATTTTTTAGTTGTTAACAAGAAGAAATCAGTGAGTTGCAGGCATTGGAATTTCTTCCCTTTTCCTGCTCCGGAGGAATGACAATGTGTTGTGAACACACATAGCTGGAAGAGATTCTGCTCACTCGAGGGGCAGGGGGCAAATCTGCGTTGTTAAAATGTGTGAGTGAGCTCAGAGAAAGCACTTCCCAGTAATTTTCTACAAACCTGTAGGAAGGCCCAGTGTAAGGAATCCTCTCATTACATTTGAGCTCTTTCTGTGGCAAAATTCCCCTTCAAAACCCAGTTCTGTGTTCCTGACAGAAATTGTCATGTGCGAAGCTCTTGTGGAGCAAGAATTAAATGTGACAGCTGCTGTATCAGACCTCAGAACCATTAGCTTCTCCCAGGGTAGAGGTGGTGATAAAATCCTCATTCTATAAAATACCTGTAATCCAAAATTAGAAGTCTTCCCTGCAAAGCTTTCCTCACCTGCCACCTGGCAGGGTCAGTCTGCCTTGCTTTTCCCTTAGTGAAAATTACCATCACTGGGGAATCGCAGTAGATGACTAAAGTCTCTCTCTTTTTTTTTTTTTTTGGAGATAGAAACCTTTTCTAATTGACAGGATTCCTGTGGGGAACATAAATATGTACCTTTCATGAGGGAAATAACAGAAAAATCCTCATGACGGTGTCAAATGTTCAACTGTGGCAGAGTCATGAGAAGCCAAGGAGAATGTAATTGGTGCTTAGCTCCCTTTCTCCTGCAAGCCTCAATAACACTTTAACATTGTGGTGGTTTTTCCTTGAATGTGGCAAGTGAAATGACAGGTAGTTATTTTCACTATTTTCTGTTTCCATGGAAACCCAGTGTTTGCAGTAACAGTCTTACTGTAAGCTCTGTAATCCTCCCCCGGGGCTCCTCGCCAATGTGGTAATTTAATAATTCATGAGCATTAAGGCTGAATTTGCTGGGAAGCAAACTGTGTTGCTTGGAGCCGTTTTCCAAGGGCCAGATTCATTTCCCTCACAGATTTGGTGTTCTTTTCTCTAAGATGTCTTTATAAAATACACCCCATAAACCAAAGCAGTGTACTTTGCTTTCACTTGTTTGTGAAAGCGGGGTTATTGCAGAGCTGCGGGATAAGACAGCTCGGGAAAGAACTCCCCTGCCTTCCCCAACAAAAGAAAAGGGGGAAAATCCAAATACCCTCCGTGAGCACTCGCCTGAAAAGGGAGATGTTTAAACGGTCCGTGGGTCGCTGTTGAGACAGTGAGCAAAGTGAAAGTTCAGCAGAGGTGATGCTCCTGTCTCCGGGGCTCGGCAGCGGCCGCTGTCGATGATGGATTGCTCAAACACTGCTGGGATCTGGGAGATGCTCTTGGTTTGCACTGGGAGGGGGAATTGAGTTCTTCACAGACACGGGACCGTTCTGTACATACACTCTGGCTTCCTGTCGCACTCGCACTGAGAACGAAGGCTCATTCTGTGGAGCTCTGGGAGATTTTGTTATTAGGTCATTCTTAGAGCAGCTGTAAGGACCTAGATTTTTTCCCAAGAGGATGAGCAAAAATTAGCAACTCTAAAAGATAATCATGATGAACAGAAAATAAACTTGAAAAGCGTTTTACAGAGGATGCTCCTACTGCTTAAATTATCTTTCAAGAGAAAAACCCATCACTTTTGACAATGGGAAATTACTAAAATGTTGATATAGGTGGGTGCTTTCTTCATGAACATGAGACCATGCTCATGAAATAAAGTTCAGAAGGCCTGAAGTGAGGCTTGTTTCCTTTTTAGAATGTTCCTACAGGCTGTCAGGCTGCAGTGCTGTCCTGGAGTGACCGTTTCAATCACAGACCATGGTAATGTTCTTGCAGTCAACAAACTCAAGAGAGATTTGGAAAAATTTGGCCAACGGAATGAAAATAAAAATCTATTTTCTTCTTGTGTGAAGTTGTGCAGGCAAATATGAGCAGCCTCATCTGGTTATCATTAACTATTTTACAGGATGCAGCACAAATGGAAAGCCAGAACAGTAGAGCCCAGTTCTCCCTCAGCCTCCAAAGGGGATGGTGGAGAGCAGTAATTGCTTTCTGGAAAACTGGCTAATGCTGCTGCCCTGGGGCTTTAAATCTTCTGCTGTGCTGGGTCAGTGGACTTCCTCTCTGATACAAGAACAGCTTCCCAAGTTAATCCATGCAAATATTAGCTTGTCCAAAGTGTAAGGCTTAGAGACTGTAGTTCAGTTTTCTCTCCCCTTCCCACTCCCACCAAGCCCCAGGGTTTCTCTTTCATGGTGTTTCTCTCCTAACTTAATTAATGTTTTGAACCAAGCTCCTTTTTTGCAGCTTTAAGAAAATGCCTTGGTCCTATACCAGTAACTCCTAACATAATTCCATTCATCTGGTCAACATATTGTCCTTGTAGAGCTTGTACACACAGGAGTAGGAGGAATGCAGCATTTGTTGGCACTGATGAAGGAAACTGCCCAAAATGTTGTGTCCACAGCAAGACTGGGATATTTTGAAGGCAGATGTTGGCAAGGTTTAGTTGCCATAGAGAGTGACCAGCTCACCCCGAGCTCTCTCCTGGATGGCCTGTGTGGAGCTTGTTGTTGAGATTTATCTGGGACAAAATATGGTGCTTTTACAGTAGCATCTTAAAATGGTTATGATACTCATATGCCAACTCAAATGTTACTATAGAATTATTGTCAGGCATGTTAGCATTCATTAAAGAAGAGACTAGAGATTTTCTGAGGAGGGTTGTGGGGGAGAAATTGAATAGTATCATGCTTATCATTTATTTTTTAACCAGTAGGACTGAAAGGAGGTGAACTGTCCTGGCTAGGCAGGTGTTTGTAGCTTATTCCTGCAAACTCCTGGCTTCTGTGGCAGCATTTTCAGATTTTTGTTCCCGAGTTTGTATTTTGCATGCAAGTAAGGTTTTACATGATACCAAAAGTGTCAGAAAGAAACCTGGGGAGACACCAAGAGAAGATCAAAGTCTAAAATATGAGTTGTTAAATGATCTTTTCTGCTACCACATGACCCTTTTCCCTCTGCACTTCTCCATGTGTCGTGGACCAATATGTATTTTTAAAATAACCTGTATTCTTAGAAGGTGTTGGCCACATGCTAAATTCTGAGACCCCAATTAAATGCAGCTTTTGAGAAAGGACTGATGTGTTTTTAATAATATTGGGGGTTTTCAGTGTTCTCCCAGTTTTCTCTGGAAGTAAGCATTGAGGAAAATAAGAAAAATTAGGGAGCATTTGTACATTTGTACTTTTTCTCTTTCAGTGACACATTGGAATGGAGAGGGTGAAGAAGGTTTTGTTTCTGGGAGAAATAGCTGCTGGACCATGATTTCAGGCAAGGGAAGGGTACAAGATGTGAGGTTTCTGCCTAAGGAGGTTGAAGCCCTAATGTGCTGCTGTCCCTGCTTCAGAAAACCAATCTCCCATACTTTGTTAAAGAATTAATTTTTTTAGTCCGTGTTCTTTATCACCACTCTCCAGTTCCAACAGAAAATTGATCTGCAGCCTCTCCGCAGACCTCCACAGCTTTGGCATTATGCATCTATTAGTGCTGTGCCTACATTCCTAAACTGATGCTCAGTCAGGACTTTGGCCTTGAGACACCCTCAGTAATGAAACGTGCCCATGAATGA
Organism: Mystacornis crossleyi; assembly: GCA_013400655.1. NCBI lineage: Eukaryota > Metazoa > Chordata > Aves > Passeriformes > Timaliidae > Mystacornis > Mystacornis crossleyi. The sequence continues at coordinate 33,121 of VYZQ01037223.1, forward strand.
ATACCAGGGGCTCACCAGGCCACCCCAAGCTCTTTGCCAGGCTTTTCCTTTTGTTGTCATCTCTACACGTTATGCAAAGAACATCACAAACAAACCTCAACAACAAAAACTCCCCGTGGGCATAGTGCCACTCCTGCTCACCCAACAGTAAATTTTGTCCCTGTTTGCCCCCTTTTTCATGCTGAAAATGTTACATCCCAAACCATTGATGGCTTCCTTCCTTTTTGCAGAGTTCAGTATGGTCCTGCTTTTCAGTCAGTTTGGGGAAGCCAAGAAGTGAGACACTGTGCCCCTTTCATTTTGCCTCCCTTTCAAGTGAATGAACAAGAAGCTGTTTGACTTTGCTTGTCAGAGCAGTGGTTCTTACATTTGAGTAGCTGTAGCAATTACTAATCATGAGAGCGACTGTAAAGCCTGGCTTAGTGCTGCACAAGAGGTGGTTTCACTAGGATGTGAATTAGCACAGGAGGAGATACTGCAATTAGAGTAATTGGAGGTTGCTTATAGCATATAGGAGCAAGAGGAATAAATAAGCTTTTGTTTAAGATACTGCTACTGGTGTGACACATCTTGGGTCTGAGCTCAGCAGGGTAAAATGTTAATTCTTTTCTCTGTTTTGATGCATTTAGCTCTAATTTTATGCAAAAGAACTGATTCTGGTGTATATTCAGAGTAGCTGAAAACTTTTATTGGGTTGTTGGTTTATGTTGTGGGTGTTTTGTGGGTTTTTTTTGGTTTTGGACAGCAGTAGGATTGAGCTGTCAGATTGCATCTCAGTACCTCCCCATGCTTCATTTCCACCACTCGCTTGGCAGTTGTAACTACTGGGGGGTTTAATTAATTTCCACATGGAGTTTATTCAGATTTGATATTTCAGTCTTACTAAACTGGACTTAATGTTGTCTGGATTCTGTGCATGCTCTGGTCCTTATGCAGAAGATAAGCTTGAGGAAAAGATGCTCTGGAGACTCAACTTTTTCCAAGGACGTAGCTCTTAAAAGAGGAAATTAAGTTAATAAATTCCCATTAAGTTTCTTGACTCTAAATGTGTGTATTTTTGTCTAAAAACAGACCTGCAATGATAGATGAAGGCAGTGGATTTTCAGGACATTGGAAACAGAGTTATTCTTCCAGATTTGCTTTGACATAGAAATAAATTTGTAGTTGTAAAATGGGAAGCAGCTGACTGACTAGTTCCTAATGTGGGTCACCAGTGTAAAAAGGTTCCAGTCCCATTCCAGGGACCATTCCAGGGATCCTGACGGTATCAGCACCGGTGAGACCGTAGTAGAATAATAACAGAACAGCAGAGAAACAGTGAACTGTTCTGGGTCAGTTGTAATATCAACGATTAGAGGAATGCTGGAGATGAGACACAAACCCACAAGTTTAGGAGAACTGATGTACAAGGAAGGGAGGGAGAACTGGAAGTGGCTTGGTCCTTTGGGGTGGCCTCTTGCCACTGCTGCCCTGTCCTTCTCCGGGTCCTGTCCATGGATCTCCTTTGGCCAAATGCCTCTTCCTGTCCCCCAGCTCTCAAATGCTGCAGTTGTCTCAAAGTCCCCTTCATAATTTATTCACAAAAGCTCAGAAGGACTCAAGGGAGGACTGGAGATTAAAGGAAGGAATGTAGAGGTTGTTACTGCAGCGGTGCTGGAGTCAGGGAAGGGGTGATCAACAGGCAGGTGAGAGAGGTGGTGGCTGCTTCATTTCTTGAAAAGCACTGAAATAGGGGGACAGGAATCAGATTTTCTCCATGGCTCTAACAAGGAAAAGATGAATTGCAAATTTTAAAAGATTTCCACTTGTTAATGGAGGAAAACTTTGCAAGAGACCCTTAAGTGAGTCTCCAGAATATCCCTCTTTGGGTGCTGTAAAAGCAGACTAAGCAATACAGCTTTTGTTAATGAATGAAATACATACACAGAGCTCAGCTCAAAGACTTGGCAGTGCCTTCCCTGCCGTTGTCCGAGAGACAGCCTGCACAGGATTTTGTGGCACACAGGATTGCATTCAGCTCCTGTATGAAAATGAAATGCTCATTAGAGCCGAAATAATAATTTTTTAAAAGCTAAAAACAAAACTGTTATGGAAGTTCAAGACTACATATTATTGGAAATTTAAAATACTACATGTAACATTGATTTATGCATTAGGTGGATAGAGGTAGCTGTGAAGATGTAATATTGTTGCTGTAATGTGACTGTCAGTGTAATGCTGTGAAGTTTTAGTATTGCCCTGCTCTCCACTTAACAAATCACAAAATTCTTACTGAAAGAATGGATTGTACTATGTCAATAAAGCATTTGGTAAAATGTTGTTAATTTACTGACATCTCAAACGAATCATCAAATATCTGTTTCTTACGCATTTCTTTGTGGCATTTCAGCAGTCTCTGAGGTTATAGGCATTGGTGGCGAATTAATTAAAATTATAACTGGATGGGGTTCTGAGATACATGGAGATTGAAGTAATAGTGAGTGACAGGGAGACTGAAACAGCCAGAGAAGATGATCTGGGTTACTGAGCATCATTAACTCACATAAATTATCATTTAGGTGTATAATGAGATGTATGGGTCATACTTGAGAATTAAGGACCATTGCAACGAAAGTAATAATTCTGAAAATATATCAGTGTTTATAATGGACTGGTCGTGTGAACTCACAGCATAAAGCTGTAGTGGAAGGGCCCAGAGGTGATGTCTGATAAATCACAGTGAGGATGAGCAGGGACTTGGCTTCCCCTGTGTGGAACCCCCAGATGTGTGTGTATTTATGGTGGAGCTGGTCTCAGTACCAGACTGTTACAGTCTTACAGCTTTAGAACTGGTCAGGAAATGCTGTTGAAAAATCGCACCCTGGGTGAGTTCTACAAAACTATTCCAGCACTTCTTCTTGCATTTTCTAACAGTGTTAAATTGCGTTTTTGTGTGTGGGGATACCACTGCTATCCCTGCCCTGCAAGAAATGAGCTTCTCTAAAGGGCCTTTTAACACAGAAGGGTGACGAAAAGCAGTGGCTGTGCCCTGAAATCAGGCACTGCCCAGCTGCCTGTGAGCCATGTGCTTTAACAGCAGGGACGAGTGGCCTTTGGAGCCAGCTGCCAAAGGAGGTAGTGCGGACACTCTGCTTTCATTTTTTCAGGCCAAAAATGGATAATATGCTGGCAAATGTATCAAATGAAGGTTACTGGAGTTGATGCATTTATATGGGATAGGATTGAAAGGATGCGTGATTTAATGGAAGATTTAATGGTGTGCCCTCACTTTATTTCTATGAAAATCTGGGAAGAAAATTCTGGTCAATACTCAGTGGGCTGTTGCACACTAGGAAAGAAATTGCTCATCAAACTTACTTGTACACATAAGTTCTCTGTCTTAAGAAATAATACAAATGTCCATGTCTTACCATGCATTGTGAGGATTGTTCATTTTGCAGTCTGGCTAAACATGCTGGTTTTATTCATCAAAGGGCTGCTTAATTTGATTTGTAAGAGTTACATCAATTGAATCTTAATGTATTTGAATTAGTACCTTGCTTCTGTAAATGCTTTATGTTGAAGGAGATTGCTTAATTGGTATTCTTGTAACTTTTAGTTTGGAGTGGATTTTAATGAACTCAGTTTTACCAGAGGCACCGTACCCCTCAGCAAGTTTGCCTTAGCCTTTGCCTGGAGAAGTTGTAATGGGTACAGATTCTGTGCTTCTTATATTCACATTATTTTAATGTTATTGAGTCATGAATATGCATCATCACAATGTTTCCACATGCAGACTACTTACCATTAAAAACTGTGCTATTCCATGTAATTTTGTATAGACCAGTGAATACTGTTGCATATACTTTGGAATTGTAGCAACCACTGCATCTTTTTTAGTAAAACCCTACCCTAAATCTACCTGTATTTTTCTCTTGAAGTATGTACAGGGAAAGCTCACTGTTTTTTTACCATTGTTTGTTTTTCAGTGAGAGGTTCATGGTGAGGTTAAACAAGAACGGAGGCCCCAGGAATCCGGAGAAGATCGATCGAATGTGTGCACTTTTCACAGTACGTGTCTGTTCCCTTTCTTCTCCCCTCACAGGAGTGGGATTGGAGGTGTCCTGGGGGGAAAGAAACTCAGCTCTTCCTCTCCAATATAATCAGTAGAACAGAAACCATTTTAAAGTTTTGTTGTGGCTTTGACTAAATGTTAACAGAGAAAGTGAATGTACTTCTCAGTTATTTTTATGGCTAAGTGAATATTCTGAAGTACTTCCTTTTAAGTGCATTTGTTCCTGCAGATAGTGTGAAATTTAGAATATTTTCATTGGATGTGCTGTGCTCTTAGGTAACGGAGCATAGGAAAAGGCTGTGATGGCCTGAATATAAGACAAGGCACTTTTTCTGAATGAAAATCAGACAAGTGTTATCCCTTGTCCTGTCCCTACATGCCCTTGTAAGAAATCCCTTCTGTGCTGGTCCTAAGTTCTGTTTAAAATTCCCTCAGAACCAAGTGTCAGACCATAATTTTATCTGCTACTTTTCTTCAGAAAGAATCTGAAAATCTAGAGACACTGAGACTTAACAGCTCCTCGCAGAATGACTGTAAGGAATCTCAGATCCCAAGTGTGATAAACACCTTCCGTCGTGACTCACCTTTAGTTAGTGCACATGCTGGAAGCTCTGTGGCAGAAGTATTTTTACCTTCAGTGAAGAAAAAAGATGGCAGCACTTTGAATCTGGCAGTGACACCCTCTGTGGTCAGGCAGGGCTGGGCACTGAACCAGGCATGGTCCCCAGCACTGTTCCCTTCTCTCCCTTAGGAAGACACCAGAACTTCTCCTGTTAGGGAGCAGAATATCTCCAGCCAGGTGTAGGGATGCTCAGTTCTGTCTCCATCTGGATCTAGGAGATGCAGGTCAGTCCAAAAGTAGCACTGACCTGGCTGCTGCCATCAGTAGCAGTTCTGGTTTTGGTACGGTCAGTGAAGCGCTGCCAGCTGATTAAACATCAGCAGAGGTGACAGTGTCACCCCACAGATGTAACTCAAACCCAGAGTCTGGCCCTGCTGAGAGAAGGTGGGCAGGGGTGAGGGTTCAGCACTGGTGTCTGAGACAGGAGTGCAGCATTAGGAGCTGCCCTAAGGAATATTCCCAAAAGGCAGCACAGACTGCTTTGTGTCAACTTTGGCACTTTCTGGCCTCTGAGGTTCATCATTTTAGAAAAGATTTTTGGTATCCAGCTTCCCCACCCTCACCGATGCCACACGACTTGGGGTCGTGGAACAAGTGTCCTGTTTCTCTCTGTGTGGTGAGTTTTGCTCTGGTGATCTACAAACCAGCCTTTACACCTTTAAAAAATAATGATAAACTACACCCAGGGCCATAACACAGTTCCAGGAGAGACCTGCTGCATACTCTGGGTAGGGCCACTGTAGTCCAAGAGCAGCCAGCCCTGGGATTGCAGACGTGCCAACGCAGCTCAATCCTGACCAGAGGTACCTCCTGAGCTCCCTTTCTCATCACTATGCAAAAATACCAAAGCTGCTGCAGTCTCAGCTCTCCAAGGTGCTCAGACTCCATCATGGGCTGGTGGAGGTGCTCAGACTCTCTCACTCGTCTGCTAGAATGTGTACTCTACATAACAGGAATTGTAATGAATGTATACTCTACATAACAGGAATTATAATTGGAAAAATTATCTGTGCAAAAAATCTCACACTTCTAAACTGGTATTTTTCATCAGTGTGCTCAAAGGACTTTCCAAAGTGTGTAGTAAAAGAGCAACAAATAATTGCTTTTTTGCATAACCATTTTATCTGCACTGGTTCTATCTTATCATAATTTCTGAATTATGCAATGCTTCTAAGATAAGATAATTCTGTGATTTTTCAGGTCTGTTCCCAAGCTTGTGTTCATCTTGACTTTAAATCTATTTATTTATTTCCTTGCCCTCCCCCACCACACCACAGTATCTTTCTAAAACTCTCATCTTTCCCCAAGGCAAGCAGCCCATATCTTAGATAATTCAAGGGATCCTTGTCTTTTCCTGCTATCTCTGTTACTTCTAAGGGTTCAGCTGTCTCCTTGTGTAATATCAAAATTACCCAGGGTTTGGTTTTGCTGTCATACCATAGCAAAGGTGAGAAACCACGTGCTCTGGAGATCAAAGCTCACTCAGGCAAACCTCAGCCTATGCACACGTTAGAAACATTCCTGGGTCTGAATTAAAATGTAACTACACTGTATAAGGTTGTTTTTTTTGATAAACACCTTATTCTCTGTGGCCTATGAGGTTGGCAGCTGAATTAAATAACTAATTAGTGGCAGACAGGTATCCTTGATTCCAGTGGTTTGCGGGTGGATGTGATGGTGTTTGGGTTTTTTAACACACAAGCAGACCTTTCTAGAAACCAGCACTGTAAAGAACTAACCATTATTGTAGAGTAACTCTCTTCCATACCCAATACTCGGGGGAAAATTTAGGGGTGATTTTCTAAAAAGCCATTCAGTTAGAATTATAATGAAATTATGTTGTGTATCAGTCAGTATCATTTAAGAAGCTCTGAAGGATGTGGGAAATACCCACCCTGGGGCTGCAGTTCTAATAAAAACCAGTAAATGTGGTTTGTCCTCTCCTGGTCCTAGGAGATGTGCGTGGATTCTCTGCAGAGGAATTATCTGAAAACTTCCTCGCAGGGGCTGGGGCTTTTGATTGTTTGGTCCATGTCATAGTACGAATTTCTTGCCTTGTGAAAAGCCCCTGCTGTACAAGTTGAAATACAAGGCCATCTGGGCCCACATTTTTTGTCTTTTGCCTGTGACACAGTAAATTTTTTTGTGAAATTGGAAAAGCAACTAAAGTGTGAACCCATCAATATGTTCATGCCCTGCCATTTTCTGATGTTTTGACAGCTGCCCTTTGAAAAAATAGTTCTTTAAATTGCTGTTAATTAAGAACTGGTAATCTGATGGTATAATAAAATTCCCCCGTCAAAGCACAGGTATTTTCAGGAATCTATTGCTCTCTAGAGCATAAAGTATTACCTCCAAGTTTTTTTGCTTTTTGAAATGTCTTGTCAGGCATTACTGAGATTAAAACTATGTCAAATCCCTTTTAGTGTGGGACTTCATGTCTCCAAGACATGCAAGATAAAGGCTACCATATGTTACACTGGTATGTTGGGAGATGGAGAAAGCCTAGAAAGTGTGTTCCCTTCTTGGTGCAGCAGCAGCATCGAGCCTGAGGAGGAACTGCTAAGGATGATTTATGTAGCTTCATTTTTTGGCTCTGGAGAGACAGATCTGCTGGGTAGCAGCATCCCAAACAGTGGCTCTGCAGCTCCCTGCATATGCTGCCCTGGGAAATGCAGTGCTGCTTATAGAGAGCAAGGAGGTACAGCCATGAATTTACTCCTTGCCTGCTGCAATTTAGCAATATAACACAGTTGGGAAGGGATTGAAACTTCTCCTTAGGATAAATACCCTTTATGCCTAGGTCTGAGTCACTGTGCCAGCTTTTGTTGTGCTGTGTGGCAGCGTAATCTGGAGTAGCATTGCCATCATAATCTCACGGGGTGAGATTTGGGTTCTCAAGTCACGTGGGAAAGAAATTCCCTGTGTGATTTAAGGTTCATGTTTTAGCTTTCAGCAAAATGCAGTTTTTAATTCTAAATTGGTTCACATTAGGAATGACAGATTTTAGATGTCCACAGTTTAAATTTCCTCCCCTCTTTATATAAAAATAACATTATTCCCTTTTACAGTGGTTATAATACCACGTATTTGAGGAGCTTTTTAAAGAAAACCACAAGATTTTATCTGAATCAGAGATTGTTCGGGTTAATTTTTGTGTAAAGTAGTACCTGACAGTGAGATGACAACACTTAGTAGAGAAAGAGGCAGCAGCTGTTTCTGTAGAGCACGAGGAGCCTTTTTGCATCAGTCTAAAACAGTGATGAATATTCTCCGAGCACACAGTATCTGTTTAAAATCTTGTCTGGGAGGTGACTGGCATAGGGAAAACTGGTTTTTAGGAAGAAATGTTTCTTAGACCTTTCCTGTAACTAAAAAAAAAAAAAAAACCAAAAAAAAAAACCAAAAAAACCCCACAAAACAACACAAACACGCAGTAGGAATGTCTCAGAAGTTGATGTTTGTTTATGAAGTTATCAGTGAAAACTACAACCAAGGAAATTGCAATGAAGGTGGCTTCTGACATGTGAATGCAAAATGCTGCAGTAATGAATTATTGAAAAGTGTCCTATGTGTATTTCCTTATTTTTTCATTTAAAAAAATTATTATTTTCCTAATTTATTTATTAACTTGATTTTTAAGGTTTTCTCAGAATCAATAACACTTACATGTCTTCATTAACTTCAGCTTTCCTTTCGCTCTTCTGTAGGTTCTCCTTTTGCTGTTGTTTGGTTTTTCTTGAAGCTCATTTTTAAAAGTCTTGGCCTGCTTTTCTGTAACATGGGATTTCAGAGTTTTCATCCACGTTTACAGTCGCAGGCACTGATGTTGGAATGTCTCTATTTTTTCCAATCTTCCAGGATCTCAGCAGCAAGGACATGAAGAGGGATTTGTACATAGTTGCCCATGTAATCCGAATAGGTACAGTATGATTTAGTGCTTGAAATATGTCATAAACAGTGCTCTTTGGGTATTTTTAAATGTATGTTTTAATTAGCTGACTTTTAAATGATTTATACATTTAGAAAACTCAGTCACAGACTGATTGACATTCAGACCATATGGAGCTAAGTGTTAGAAAGTTACTGAAGACTGTTTAACAGTGATTTTATTTTTCTGAGTCGGAAACAGAGTTTTTGGTTAAGCACCACATTTAGGGGAGAGGACAAACTAAAAAGGCTTTTTGTTTAATGTTCAAAAATTTCAAATGAGGTCTTTTTCCTGGTGATTGTAGCTGGGTTACAGGGCAGCATATCTGACCATCCACAGTGAGTAAATCAGAGGCTGTTAGACAAATATATATCAAGATCTGTTTGCTGCGGTAGGAGTCTGTGGTGCAAGAACATATTTTACCTATGTTAAGTATAATTTATTTTAAATATTAGGCCTAAAAGGTGAACAGTGTTGAGTAGGAGTAGCAGAGACAGTTTCCTCAGCTGTATTATTGTAAACGAGTAGTGCAGTGCCATTCATGTGTTCCAGGTTTTGTGTTTGCAAGGAAAGGGTTTTTAAGCTGTTGCCGGCCCAGTCGCTGCTAACACCCATTACCAGCCACTGACACCTTTTCTGAAGTACAGCAGCTCTAAACAGAGCTTGGTGTGCTGTCCTGGGAATGGCAATGTGCCCTCCGAGCCACAGCTGTGTCAGAGAGGTCGGGTTTTCATTATCTGACTCCACCGTGTCATAAGAGCCTACACGTCAGAATTGCTCTGTTATCACTTGAGGTGATAAATGAAGCTTGTAGAAAGATGCTGTATTAACCTTGATGCAAGAAGTGCTGGACAAATTATTATGTGTAATGTTACAAGTTCACTTAGATTATCACAACGATTTTTCTGGCCTTGGCATTTTTTGCTCTATTTTAAAACTGCCACAGTAATAGGAAGTTAATCACTGAGCAGCTTTGTACCTCAGAATTCTCCTTCATGTGCTCCAAGAGGGATCCATCCAAAACCCAATATATAATATAATATATATTATATACAGTATATTATACATTCCCTAAAGGAGTTGAATAAAATGAAAATTTGTGCAAATAGTGCACTCTGAGGAAGGAGCACAGTGAATCTCTGTGTGGGTCAGGCTGCTGAGTACAAGCCATATTCTTGGCTCGTTCCACAAATGATTTGTAGTCAGCCCAGCTGGATGCAAATATGTGTCATGGAGCTGCAAATCAAAGCTGGCCAGACATGACGCTGTTCACTTTGCCCTTGACTGTTTCTGGCTAAGTGAGCTGTAGGTTCAGATGGACCTCTGGGTTTGAAAAGTTTAAGAGTGAAAAGCTGTGGTGGGTTGACCCCGGGTGGACACCAGGTGCTCTTCAAGCCACTCTGTCACTCCCCTCCTCAGCAGGATGGGGCTGGGGGAGAAATAAGATGGAAGAAAATTCATGGGTGAAGATAAAGGCAGTCTGATAAAGCAAAGGCCATGTGCAGAAGCAAAGGAAAGCAAAAGATTCATTCTCTACTTTCCATCAGCCATCAGTGTCCAGTCACTTCCCAGGAAGCCAGGCTGTGCAGAGCCAAACCTCGTAGTGACAAACGTCCCCCTCTGCTCCTTCCCCTTGTGTTGCTGAGCAGATGTTCCGTGCTGTGGGACATCCCTCTGGCCCGTGGGGATCAGCTGTCCTGGCCGTGTCCCCTCCCGGCCCTGCCCCCCAGGCTCCTGGGGAGGGGGATGTTGCAGAGGCAGCCCTGGTGCTGTGCCAGCCCTGCTCACCTCCCTGGGCA
>VYZQ01037223.1:44266-62287 GCA_013400655.1 Mystacornis crossleyi
TTAGCTTCTGAAAAATAGAACAGAAAAAACTTGTTGAAACACTGGACTTTGTCAGTGACAAGTGGAGTCATGCAGCCAGTTAGGGCAACCCAAAGCCTTGGTACAGAGCTGAAATAAAAATCACAGGACACAGAGCTTCCCTTTTCTTGCTGCTAATCTGCAGTGTTTTGTTACATGGATTCCCTTCACAGCACCCAGGTTTTGCCCAAACTCCTCAGCAGATTTGCACCAGTTGTTCCTCACGTGGGCAGGCAGAGCCCCTGGCTGAGTTCAGCTCTGTGATCAGATGCTTGTAATTCTTTATCACTATTATCACTCTCTTGGGCTCTTGTAATGCTTGTACATCATTCTTTCATGTTGCTGCTTTTGGAGTGTTCTGTGTAAACCTTCAGCAGAAATATTCAGGAGGGAACATGGATTTATCTGAAGGGCACCAGCTTATCCCCTTTGCAGCTTTGATAGCTGTTGGTCTTTCATGACAGAATTTTCACAGGTTTCTCTCCTGCATCTTCTCTTTGCACTTTCCTTTAACCACCCTGGCTTTTCTTGTTCGTAGGCTACAATTGAAATGACAGGGTTTTGTCCTTTGTAAGTTTAAAATTGAATATGAGTGCTTAAACAGCCCTGAACTGATTTTCTTACCTGCTGCTCTCATTTGGATTACTGTTAAAATGCCTCAGGCCAACTCCAAAGCTTCATAAAGATGAAATAAGGAGAGAGGTGTATTTGTATTTTTCAAGGAGCAGTAAAAAGCATTCCTTTTATACACTCTGTGGCTAAAGCTTACAGCTGCCACAAATGAGGCAGCCAGAAAAGCCTTTTCACAGGGAGAAGCTGGAAAAAATTTGAGAGACTGAAAACCTAACAAAGGCTGAAACAAATACATGGTCTGGCAGTGGAGACTTCTGCTGAATCCATAAGAGAATGCTTATGGGAGGGGAAAAAAAAATCAATTTACTTCACCAGTCATTCTCAGCTTGCCTTATTATTGTTAAAGATTTATGTCTGAAAAATATTTTTTCTCACAATTGAGATTTTCCTCTTTGTTAATCCCACAGTCATGTTAAAATCTCCCTAAGAGGATAGAGTACCACAGCTGGAGTTATAAGCTCATTATGTAAAAGCATAAAGGTTTACTTCTATAATTCTTTTTAATATATATGTAAAATAATTTAAAAGTGAGATGGAAATTAAAGTCTCAGTCCATTTTTTCTGAAATCACTTGATTTAATATTTTGTATTAAGTTTTATCTTTACTGAAATTTTTTGCTCACTGAAAATTTATGTCTTTATGTCCATCTTACAATTCCTCTGGAAACTTTGTGCATTTCTCTTCCATATTTGCTTTTTCTGCTTCTTTTTTTTTTGTCCTATTTTCTTTCAATTCTTTTTTTCTTCTTTCTCCAGCCCTAGATCTTAAAATTCTTACCCGTTAATGCCTGAATGCCCTTCCCTTTTGCTATTCCATTGTTGCTATTTGCCCAGCTGGACGAGAGCTCACATCCCATTGCTGTCCCCAGCTGCTGACACCGGGGCTGCTGTGGGATGGAAAACATTCCAAATGTGCATTTGCTGCACAACCAGCCAGCCTCAAGGGTGATGGATGGCTCAGGAGAAAATTGTTATTTAAAGGAGAAATGGATTCTTTTATATACTTGGTATTTGGACAAGTAAAATGTGAGCACAATAAGACACATTCCAAGGAAGTGTTTCCAGGCCAGCCTGTCAAAGCCAGGCAAAGATCCTCCTTCCTGGCACTCAGGAAATGCAAAGTGCAGCTTCCACTGGCACTTGGTACAAAACTGGCTTTAAGCTGCCTTTGCAGTTGATTTTGGGATAACTTTATTCCAGGTTAATTGGCAGGCGTAAATTGTTGGAGCCTGAAATCTATTTTAACTTTCACTCCAGAGGCTTGTATAGCAGCTAAAAGTCACCACAGCTTAGACATTTGTTTGTATCTGTGAGGAGGGAGGATGGTACAGAATTTGTGCTATAGGTTCTCTCCCTACTTTTAGGAGAATATTATTTGGAGTAGGATAAATGACTTTTAATGTGTTGACAATATTAAGATCATTTTTATTTTTACTTGCTGAGTAAGCTAAACCAGCACAGAACACCACAGTTCCTGGCAGGGGGTTTGTGCTGTCCATTAATCCCTTAGCTCTGTTGTGTTTTGGTTTTGAGGGATTGTTTTGGGGAGCACAAATACAGTTAATTTACCATCCAGGGAAGTTCTGCAAGGTCACTTCTGTGCTCATCTGCCTCGTGTGGGTAACTGGTGCCTCCTCTCAGAAGGGATACAGCACTTACAGGAGGTGGGCAGCAGAGCAAGTGAAATGCTTAAGGACACAGACATTTTCTATGTATTTCATTTGTTCCAAGCTGTCTCTATTCCTTTTGCTGTTCTAAGAACATTTGGGGGTGTCAGTAATTGTGCTCTCGCAGGCTTTGGGGGTTACCTCATTAATCTTGGCAGCACATGGTTTTGCAGTACTGAAGCTGTAGGAAATTACCAGCCACTACCTGTAGGTAGCCTGAATTCCTTCTGCCCTGCTGTTCTTCAGTTACATAAGGCAGCAAACCAAAACATCCCCACTGTCTTCACAGGAGCTGGTGTGTGTCTAACCCTGGTTGTGCTGACATGTTGTACTCTTGGGGGGAAGCAAAAAAAGGGAAAAATGGTAATATCCTTGGAGAAGTTTTACAAAGTGACTTATTTCTCAAAACTCCTAGGAGCTGAAAGCTTAGAGTATCAGCTTTTTTTTTTAACCTTTAAGAGTCAATAGGACAGAGGTTTAATTAAATTGTTTAATTCAATTGCTTTTCAGGAGAAATGAGATTCACAACTGCTGCTGAGTTAAAAATTGCTGACTTCATGGGGAACCATTGAATCTTGCCGTTGTGATTTAAGTAAAGCACAGCTGAATTAAAAATGCAGTTAGACTTGATCAACACACTGCTTTTCCTTTCTTTTTTAACCAATAGCACTGTTTGTGGTAAAGATGCCTTTTTTTCACGAGAGAAGATTACATGGCTCATCTTTCATGTAAAAGCTTGATAAAGAGGGTCACTGCAGTTCTTTGCCTTTGACTCAGAACGTGGGGCTGGTTTCCTTGATTCCTGCCTCAGTGGCACTGCAATTCCTGCGTGTTGTGCTTTGGATCCTGAGCAGAAATGGAGCACTCATTTTCTACATGCACAGAATTCAGATAGAACGTCCAGAGCTTTCCTCATTCTGTCGTAATCTGAAGAGTGGAACGATGGCTTTGATGACAGAAGAGTCACCACCAGCTCCAGAGTGTCCATTGAAGGGACATAGCTATTAGGGAATATTTTGTTCCCTTCCACTTTTAAAAATAAGAGTTATGTGGGATTTCTCTCATTCATCCAAACCCTACAAGCTTTCATATTATCTCTACAGCAGAGCTGACTCTTCTGTTCTAAAGTGGTTCAGCAGAAAGCATTTAACTTGAATTAGTGTTCTTTTATTTTAGGTGTAACAATGAAAACGAATGGTGCCAGATCCATGAAAATATCATCCGCAAGTCCAGCACCAAGTACACAGCCCCCAGCTCCAACTATGGTAAATATTTCCCTGTGCTTGTTTGTCAGAACAACAGCTGAACATCTCCTTTAGGAAACTGCTGATTATTTGTAGCAGAGAAATTCACTGAGATGTGAGGTTTTCCTTTTGTAGCTAATGACAGATAAATAGGGAAAGTAAATCCTGTCTTATCTGTTTACCTCATGTAATGATGTCTGTAGTTGCTAATTCAGAGATATCACTGCTCTCCCATTCCAAATGAAGCAGCTGATAGGATACAGTTCAGCTTCATTACAGCCAGTTCTGCATTCATTACCAAGTGCCTGAATCATGGTGATGTCCAAATACTGAATTTGTCTTAATTTCGCTTGTTTCCATATTGACATGCTGTAGTGCAATATGCAGTGCACACTCCCACAGAAGAGATTAAGCGCAACAATAAACAAATAAAACATTTTGCAGGTTTGGAATTTTGCTGCATGTAAATCTAGTTTCATTCCCTGCTGCTTCTCCTGTTAAAGTTATTCACTAGTCATCATTAAAAGATTTTCCTAAATTGTTTATAACTTTGAAAACTTGGGCAGCATGTCTGAACTTCCAGATTTGCTCCAGTCCTTGGACACTGGAATTCTTTGAATTTATTTTCGTTGGTTTGTTTTTAATAGTAAACAAGGATATAAAANGCTTGTTTCCATATTGACATGCTGTAGTGCAATATGCAGTGCACACTCCCATAGAAGAGATTAAGCACAACAATAAACAAATAAAACATTTTGCAGGTTTGGAATTTTGCTGCATGTAAATCTGGTTTCATTCCCTGCTGCTTCTCCTGTTATTCACTGGTCATCATTAAAAGATTTTCCTAAATTGTTTATAACTTTGAAAACTTGGGCAGCATGTCTGAACTTCCAGATTTGCTCCAGTCCTTGGACACTGGAATTCTTTGAATTTATTTTCGTTGGTTTGTTTTTAATAGTAAACAAGGATATAAAATGAACAAGTTTTCCTGTAAGTGACAAAAATAGTCAAGACTGGTTCCTAATGAACATGTGTCTCTTGTGTGCTGTGAACCCTTCTGTACACACAGACGCCCTCGTACATGGTATTCAAATGGTTTCAAAACCCTTTTCCATGGTTTCAAAGCCTGTGTTTTCCCTGCAGTGCTCTCCTGCATACTCAGCTGGGCAGTTGCAAGTCCATGTTTTGGCAGCTTTTGAGTACATACACGCTGGCTGTCCAGCTGGGTGGTTTGCCTCCCTTTTCCTTCACTTTAAGGCTTTATGCTCATTTTTTGCATCCCAGCTCCCAGTATTCATTCAATTTATACAATCTTCATGTAATCTGGATTTCTACTTATTTGCCAAATTTGGCTGAAGCCAAGCAACAGGCTTGAAAATTATTTCAAGGGGAAAAGGCAGGAAGTGGGTGGGAGGTACACAATACTCCTGGTTTGGTTCCCCTGGTAACTTGTCTGACAAAATGGTGACTAAATATTGGTCACAAAGCCCAGATATCGAGCTTAGGGAAGAGCAGGACTTTGGATGGCTCGTGCAAAAACGTGCATCCAGGGCAGGGTTTGGTTTGGTGTGTGTTGTTCTGGGCAGTGAACAGAGAGGACACAAAGAACTCTTGACCAAGTGACGCTGAAGGGGACAAAGAATGTGGAAAATTGCTCTGTGCCAGTAATTCTCACGGGGATGTGGAGCTGGTAGCGTGTGCTCAGCAGGTGAGACTGGGCTTGAATGCCTGAGCTCAATGCTGCTGTTTTTCAGTATGGTAATGCTGGACTTTGTGATTTTACCAATGCACTCTCCTGTGTTGTAAATTAAAAGCAACTAGAGAAAACAGCTGGACTGAGATTAAGTGTTTAATTATTCCTAGTCCAGCTGTTCAGATGACATGCTGAACAACAGAACTGGTTCCTGAAGTCAGTTTGGCCAGTTGGCACCCCTGAAACATGTCAAGGAACTGCTGGGAATTTCATTGAAATCAGCATCCCTCCATGAAACAGTTAATACTCAGAAATGAGTGGAACAGATACACGTTGAGATTTAAGTTTTTTCATGGTATTGAACAAAATTAAAGGCACTTTGGAGATATTCTAGAGCTTTGTGTGATTGGTGGTCCCTCAGACAGAGGTGGCACTGCTCATACATGTGTTAGCCTGCTGCATGTGAGAAATAGAAATAATGGAAGTACCTTCTGTAGCCTGGGGCATGTCTGCAAAATTAAATATTCTGATTGTTAAGAGTTGTATTTTAATATAATTTTGTGCTCTTAACTGATCCCTTATAACAATTTTGTTTCTTCCATTTCAATTTTCAAGTACTCCAAGGGAGAAAAGAACTCTGTGTTTATAGATTGTATTAAATTAACTGTGAAGCAAAACATTAGTTTACCTGCATGCCTTGTACACGCAGAATCTAATTCTTAGGTCAGAAACAATGAATCTCTTTGGGTTTTTTTCCAGGACTTATAATATCTCTTCAGCTTCTTCGTGGTGACATGGAGCAGATCCGAAGGGAGAACCCCATGATCTTTAACAGAGGCGTTTCTGTCACCAGGAAGCTGGGATTCCCAGATGTTATAATGCCAGGTAAACACAGCAGCTCCAAGCTGAAAGTATGGGTCATTCTTTTCTCGTACTCTCCCCCTCAAGTGCAGCTGGGATGGGCACTTTACTTGGGTGAGATTCATAACAGGGTTGTCTTACTTATCAGTAAATGGCAGATTTGGGGAGGCAAGTGCTAACACATGGTCAGCATCAGACATTATAGTGATAGAAGGTGTTAAAATCACATGGATAGATGGAGATCTGGAAAGATTGCTCTGATATTCCCCACCACCCCTGCCAGTTAATATCCCTCTTGTGCACTCAGCATAGAGGTTTTTAAATGCGTGAAATTTCTTCTTCCCAATAATCCAAATCCTGGAAGGAAAGAGTTTCTACTTTGCAACCATGATGTTTCTGAGTTCGTGTGATCCTTTTGTAATGAGGAGTTGAGAAGGTGCAGATCTGGTCGGGTTTTCCCTTTGGCCTCCCGGAGCAGCTGGTCCGGGCAGTGTCTTGGCTGCAGCACTGCTGTGCTTCCTCTGCTCCTCATCTCTGGAGCAGCACCTGGAGATGCTTCTTGGCTTGGCAGCCCCAGCATAGCCAAGAATTCATTTAGAGAAGAACCCAGAACGTGGCCAGTCACGCAACCACATAAAACCTGGGGTTACGCTGGCTTGACTTCTGCTCTGTGGCTAGAAATGGGTTTGCTAATTAGTAGCATTTGATTACCTCATTGCTGTGATAAGCAAGCCCAAGGATGACCTTACAAACATGGGAAATTTGGTGAAAGCATAATGGGAAAAGCATCAGATTTTATTACTCAAAAGGCTGCAGTGACACATCAGTACCAGAAGGAATTGTAGCCTCATTATGGAAGCTCTTCAGAAACCACAAGAAAATAGGGAGTAGGTGGGAAGCATTTCTAGAAACTAAAGTCAAAGGATTTAGAACAACATGTGTTTATTTACTAATGAGCTTGAAAATGGTGATAACAGAGCAGCAGAGGATGTGGGCTATAAAGCCAATTACAAATTTTGGTTCTTAGTGACCTTATAGCAGCTCCAGGCATAACCCAAAGCACTCAAATAGGGAAAAGATGAATTATTGCAGGTTGATGTACAAACACAGCCGCTGCAAGGTGATCTGCTGTAACTGAGATCACAGCTGGCTGTGTCACATTTACACACCTGTGAAAGGGAATTGATTCTCCTGCAAGAACTGCTTGATCCTCCATTTCTGTGGATAGAGCTGAGCCTCAGGTGCTTCAGGCCACTGAAGCTGAAGGAACAGCTTCATGTCCTCAGTGTTCCCTGAGGAGTTTTTTTTGTTTTCCAGGCCCTGGCCCTCTCTGCAAAGTGCAGTGTGTCCCCTGTATTTGATGCTTCAGACAAGGCTTTGTGTCAGGGCTTGAGGAAACAGATAGCAGTGTTCATACAAAAAGTACTCCTGCCCTAAGCTTCTAAAATTCTCTGTTCATCGCAGCTAATTCAAATTTCCAGATTTTCTTTGTGAGAACCACAGTTCTGGGAGAAAACACGGGGGTTTTAAGAAGATAACCTGTTTGGAATTGGAGTCATATACACATACACACACACACACATACACACACATATATATATATATATCACCTCAAAATGCTGACTGATAGAAACAAATCCGTGAAAGTATCACCATTCTGCTATGAAATGCTTCCTGCCTCTCTAGAGGATCTGAGCACAGAACTTCTCCTTGATTCCAGATGTGCTACGAGAGGTTTTCATACAGAGAGTTTAGATGCAAAGCTTTAGGCATTGTAAGAATAATGCTTCTATTGTGAGGAAGGGCAGTTTGAACATGTCTGCAAACACCAGGTAAGAAAAGAAAAGCAGTTGAGGAAGGGAGAATGAACTTTCGCTGCAATTATAAATGAGGACATTGCCAGAGTAGAGAAGATCTGTGAAGAGAGGGATAGTCATGAATGAGGCTCTAAACAAAGGCTTTCACTTTCTTGGGTATTCTCCGGAATAATGAAATGGCTGGAAAATCAGAAGATTGGAATGTCGTGGAACTCCACTGGTGCAGCAGACTGTGTTCACTCTAATTACTAATCAGGTTTTTTGGAAATCAAAGTATGTTTGACATACTCAAGTGACAGCAGATACTTGCCTGTTGTTTGCTTTTAAAACAACAGATCCAGCTGGGGTCGGAGTTTGCCTGACATCCAGGGTAGGAGATTTGGGTTGTGTGACCTTTCAGGTGGATTAGCCCAGCTACATGAACAAGGAATGTCTATCAACTGACTTGGTGCTTGTGTTGCTACAGCCAGGATCAAACATTCTTCCTTAGCTTTACAAGTTTTGTATAAAGTTGAAAAATAATTCACGGGGGACACACATGACCAAAAAAAAGGAAAACAAAAAAACCCCTAACCAAAGACTGAAGCCTGTCATGCACATTAGCAGTTCTCAACCACGTCTGCTGCTTTAATAGTCTTTGTCAAACTACCTTGCTTTGCTTCAGAATTGTTTGTCGTTAAACACGGGGTTTCCTCTTCCAGAAAACAGCACAGAAAGTTCATGATTTGTATTTTGCAAGTGGATACAGATTTTTCAAGGCAGTGTGGTTTAAAAATGGTTTTTATGAATAAATTAATAACAGCTACGTCACCTGGTACTGTTAAAATAAGCAGTGATCATTCTGCTGAACCAAGAAATCTATTTTTAAAAAAGTAAATAGCTCTAGCATTTCAACTTAATTTTTTTTGTCACAGGTTTGAACGTTTTCATTTTCTTTTTTAACAGGAAATCCTTTCACATGTGCACATCTTAACTATTAAAATCCTGTAGCTGTGTCTCATTACCGTTTTCCTGTCCTGTTTTGTTTTCTAAACTGTAGCATTAGCTCCCTGTGTCAAGCCCTCTTTTTCTGTCCCTCAGATATGAGCAACATCAGGGGTAGCTGTTCATCATTAAGAAACAAAGTGAAACTGGTCTTCACGGGCTTGTACCTTGCATGGTTATGCAGAACAAGCTTAATATTCTAGAAAACAACCCTGCCTGCCTTCTTTTGTAATGATTAAATGTTCTTTGTTTCCTACTGTGTTGTGATCTGACAAGAACATCATAAAGATTTCAGTTATCTTTTTTGGCAAAATCAGAAGGGATTCGGTCAAACCAGCCTCCTGAAGGAGTTATGGTGGGGTTTTGTTCATTTGTGGTTTGCTGGTTTGTTTTTTTCTTTTATTCCTTTTCTAAATTGCTCCTGAATTTAAGGCCACGCATCTGATCCTGCCAATTTTACCTTTCCCAGAGCTGGGAGCAGTGAGGCCTGTGCTGCTCCTTGGGGATTGCAGCTGGGCTTTGTGCAGGACTTGCTGAGCAGAAATCTGTTGCACAGGCTTGGCGTTTGTCAGTCCCCCAAGGACATCCCTCCCCTTCCCCATGTGCTGATAAGTATTCTGTCTTTTCCTTTGATCCTCTGATGAAAAGTGCATGCTTCATCTCTGACTCGTGAGTGATGTTTCTTTCTCTTTTTTCTCTCTCCTTGTCTTAATTTCCTGGCTTCTCTCCCGTTCCTTTCCCTTTATTCTCTCCCCTTTGTTTCTGAGGCAGAGATGAAGATTGTTGGGTGTAAGTTTCTGCTTTTCTGTGTAATGTCTGCTTTTTGCTTGCTTTTATTTCCATTTTCATATCTTCCATGGAATGTTGGGATTGGTAAAGACAGCAAATCATAACATCACAGGGAAACTTTGGTAACAGGGAGGTGGAGACTGTCTCTCTTCGTACCACAGGGTTTCAGGCAAATTTAGTAACTGTGACAGGTGAATCAGTGAGAAACAGGTGAGAAACATCTCAGCATCTGTTCAGTCAGTGAGCACAAAGTCATGGCAAAAATACATTAAGGCGAGGACATGGTAAAATCCATCAGCCATTCTCAGAATGTTCATGGCAAGAGTGTTAACGAGACCAAAAGACATAATTATGTCATAATTATCACCAAAAAGTGTCTACAGGGAGAATAAAAAGTATTATTTTCATAAATAAACTTGTGGAAATGGAAAGTTGGAGGAAACAAAAAGCATTAAAAAACAACTTCCTACTACTGAAAGGCCACTATTCCAGGGAAATCACTGCATTTTAAAAGGGCATTGTGTAAATTCTTTTCTATACATAGAAGTCAAACAATGGGTAGCAAATAACCTAATAAGTATTGCTTGTCCCTTTTCTTTGCAACAATTGTGTTCTGCTCAGTGAAAGCTGGAGAAGCACACGGAGTTAAACTTGCATAATGTTCTCTTTAGAGAAAAAAAAAGCTAATTTAATTTGCCATACAGGCAGCAGATAAAAGCTTTGTTTCCCCTTGCTGCTGTAATATTGCTCACAATTATGTTAATAGTTGCTCACTGTAACTATTTCAAGAATATAGGCCTTAAAAAAACCTGCTGCCTGGCTGGTGAGGGGACAGAGAAACGAGCTGCTGAAATGGATGGAATGTGATCCCCGGGGTGTGGGACAGTGCCAGGAATGCAGTGGGAATATAGAGGGGTTTCACAGGGCTGTCAGAGGGGATGTCACCGTTAAAGCCAGGGAAAATCACCCAGCGGGAGGATGAGATTGGGAACAAGCCCCGAGGGGCAGCCAGAAAGCAGGACAGGGGTGCTGGAGACCCTTCCCCCGACCCTTGGCCAGTTTGTCCTCGTCCCTTTGGCTTGGAAGAGGGACGTGATGAACCCAAAGCTGCTTCCCAGGGAGCTGGGTGTTTGCCCTGGGAGGCGGCTGCAGCTCCAGGTGAGGGTGGAGTTCTGCTGTTTGAGATCAGGGACCCATCACTGGCCCCCTCAGAGGCAGCAGCTTCCAGGGAAGAGCCACCCAGAGGGGAATGGCTGGGATAATATCAGAGTCCCAGGCAGGAAGCAGAGCAAAGAGCTCCAACAGCTACAGCCAGAGCATGTGATAACACTGCACATGGATAGAAATCCTCCACACTTTATCCTTTGCTTCAGAGCTTTTCCTTGCTGGCCCCAGTCCCCTGTTTGAGCTGCTCTAACTTGGCTCAGGTCAGGAGGGCGATGCTGATTGGCTCCGGTTGTTCTTTGATAGCTGGGACATAAATGCACGGGTTTGGGCTTTCTTCAGAAGCCACTGTGGGAGATACTCTGATTATCTTTCTTGCCCATTCACTCCTCTGTGAAACGGCACTATTTTTGAAGAGATGCCAAACCCAGGGGTGTTAGAGAGTCCAGCAGACAGTGCATCACAGCGTGGGGCCCTAAGTGAATAGGACCAGCTCAGCAATTTGTTAAGTATAGACCTAAACACGATTATTTGGATTTTTTTTTTTTTTTTTTTGCTTTGGCTGCCTAAATTGTAAAAGCCTAAACTTTCAGCTTAAAAAAATCCAATATTCTCTGGATAAATAGCTATTTTACTACATTAGTTGAAACTAGACCTACACATGCAGACTCCTGGGAGCTGCCACTTTTCCCCAGCTTACAGGGGAAATTATCTTATATGTCCACAAAGTCACAAAACATTGACAGCTCAGGAAAAAAAAGTTTTTAGATTTGTCTTATCAGAAATTTGTGTCTCTTTCTCCTGTAGAAACTTCTGTGAATTATGTACCCTTTTTTGATACCGTATTCTCCTGCACAAAACAGGGACCATTCCTGTCCTCAGTGTCCAAAATCTTCAGGCTCCCTGAATGAAGTGTTTGAATGCAGAGAGCTCCTGTAAATTGTTACTGCTTGGCAGTACAAGTAACTGGTCGGTGTTCCAGTGAAAAACCTACACACCCTGTCAGGATAAACTCCCATTTCTTCTGCTGGAGACCAGACGAGGAGTGGCTGTTGGGCTGCTTCAGGTTGTTAAGTCTTGAAAATGATAAATAACTACTTGGAAGTCTTCCAGTACATTCCTTTATACTGCAAATGCAAAATCAGTATTTGGCTCATGTAGCATTTTCCACCACTCCCGTTTGCCCCCATTTCCATTAAAATAGTTTCAGGTGATATGAGAAAGGATTTCCTTTCAATACAAGTGAACCTCCCCAAGCTGTACTTAATGATTTATAATTTAAACTGTACATTGGACATTAGGCTTCGTAAATAGGTTAAAACTGACAAACAAAACAAAACCCCAATAAAAGTGGAGGGAGTTGATAAAGGAAGAGCCCCATAACACATAAATCAGAAAATAATTTTTTATATTATTGTGGAAAATACTGTCTTTCAAGGCATTTGGTATGGAATTAATGTCAGTAACCATGTATGTAAAAAGTGCATGGATTATGCTAAAAAGAAGTTTACTTTTGTTTTTAACTGGAAGACAATTGTAGAGGGATGGGCTTTGAAACAAATACCATTCTCGTGGAAACTCTCGTGGGGTTTTCAGTTCATCCCTGACAGCCATCCAGCACAGAGACCTCAGCTTAAAATGACATCAGCAGGCTTTGCTCTATAAATACCCATGGCCCACTGGCCTTGTAGCACTTTTTATTCCTGTTCTGATGGGAGGCCACAGCTCACCCAGTTTTTTGCTCTGTGCTGCTGTTTGGGAAGGCCTGAGGCCTCTCTGGTCCAAGCTGAGCTACCAGCCTGGTTTTCCCCCAAAACGCAGGATTTGCTGTCACAAGCACAGGGCTGGTTGTGCAGTCATTTGCATGAACGGTCTGATGTCTTTAAACAAGTTCATTTTTTATCTCTTTTTCTCTTTGCAATGGAATTAATACGGGCTAAGCCTTGTGTGCCCAGATTCCTGCCTCGGCACGTCACTGTCAGTGCAGTTGGAGCTGACCAGGCCACTCCTGGTCCTGCTGATGCCACCGTGGTGGAGCCACTGCCAGCTGCCCCTGCGTGCCCAGCTCCACGTGGGGCTGAGGGTTGTCTCTGGCCCTGCACACTCAGAGCAGAGATGGCAATAAACTGCTCTGTGCTCAAGCATTTGCTCTGGGTTCTGTGCAGCCCACTGGGGTATCAGAGCTCAAATCCCTCAAAACCACAAGCAAATGGAGAAAAAAAAAAGGGCTTGTGAGGCTTCAGGTCAAGTGATATGTTGGGAAAAGGAGATTGCTCCTTGTAGGAAGGTGATTTTCACCAAAATAATCACCATACTTGATCGTTAAATGCTTTTTGTCATTGTTGGATACATTTACTTCCTATTTTTAGTGTATGTAGTGACTTTTTCTATTTTTTCAAGATCCGATAGACTATTTTTACAAGAGAAGATGCACTGTTATACTTCACTGTAATACTTTTTTCACATATTTTACCTTAATTTTTATGTAAATCCACTGGTTTTAAGATCCCTCTACGCCCCACCCTAAAGGCATTTTTTTTAATTAGTGGAGTAATATCCCTCTTGTTAAGCTTAATAGAAGATAAGATGCTATATATAACCAAATGCTGCCTTTAATTTAGGCTGGAAGATGATTTGCTATCTGACATTAGACTTTGTGTAGCCAGACTGCCTTCCAGAAAAGAGGTCATAAGTAGGGAGCTCCAAAATGCTAATTATAGCGAGTACAATTAATTTCTATTAAGATTGACAGCATACAAATTGAAACTTTTTTCCTAATTGTACAAACCGCTGAGAAAAAGGGATGGAGTCTGTTAAGCAGGAGGATTTTCCAAACAAAAGGCCCGACTTAAAACCATCCTCTTGCAACGAGTTTTGTATTTCCTTGCTATCCCTATAATCAGGATAGAGGTAGCTCAGCTTGATTTTGAACCCCAAGATAACTTTCTCATTGTGGCCCATGGACTGTTGCATTTGATGGCTGTGCTTTGGTGAGCAAAACCAGATCGGATAGCCGGGGTCTTTCAGCAGGTCTTTCTTGCTGTCATCTTTTCTCTTCGGTGACCCCTGGCAGCTCGGCCTCAGGCTGGGAGGGGTTCCCAGCACTGAACCCGCAGGAGAGGGAGGCTGGTGGCAAGAGGAGCACGTCCTGCACGCTGAGTCCCATTCACAGAGAGTTCCAGCGGGAAGCTCTGACTGGCAGCCGCAGAGCTGGAGTTTCCATGCTGAAAGCCTTGTACTTATCTCCAGAAATAAAACTGAAAGTACAGGCAGGACTGAAAGCTTCTATTGTTTGTCCCTACAGTTGATTAAGGAACAAGTTCTGTGGGGTTATAGACTTGAGGAAGAATTTGAAGTGCTGCTTTGAGGGGCACAAAATGATGTCCCTCAGTGCCTGAAAGCAAATGCTGCCTTGTTTCATTGTGCTTCTTATTAATACACGGATTTAACTGCATCAGCTTCTCCAAGTGGAAGAAGTCAGATATTGAAGGAGTCTCTGCTTTGCTGGATAACCATTCCATTACTTTGTTATTTAGTGTCTTGGGGCTGATTAACGAAATACTTGCCTTGAAAGGGTTTAAATTTTTATTTTAATTTTTTTTGTATTTTTATATATTGCCCTTTAGTATGTTTGCCTTTCTGGCAAGTAGATAAAAAGAAGTGTTAAGAGTGAACCATCATAAAATGGTGACAGTAACTAAATCTTACAGAAAAATAGGTGTTACCTGCTGCCCTTTTGGTGTAGGCCTTAGAACTGACCACTTGAGTTTTGAAAGCTGTTTCCCAAATCAGATTCTAAAATAAAACCAAACCAAGGCAGCTAGAGTCTGTGAAATTCAGGATAACAAGATGCTGAGACACAAGCATTTCTATTTCTGAATATACTCATTTGGTCTAAAAGCTCCTGAAAATGACGTAGTGAGAAACTGGCAAGTGTCCACGCTGCCTGCTTTCATATAGCCATGCATATGGATACCAGAGGCCAGCCAGAAATCTAGCAAAAATTACATTTATAATTCCTTCTTAATCCATCTGAACTGAATTGTGACCAGGTTCCCAAAAAGGCTGCTTTTATTTTGTTGGTATGATGAAAGGAAATTATGAAAATATAGAAAATCCTTGAAGGGCTAAATGAACATAATATTATGCTGATCGTCACAAAAATACTTATTTTTCTTAAAATATATTGGGAATAGGAAGTCTGAAGCTAAGGATGTTTTGTCAGGCTTAGCCTGACACTTCCAGCTCAGCAAACAAGGCAGAGTGTAGGAGTAAGAGGCTTTTTTCCCTTCCCCACTTACGCAATTAAAGCCAATATTGATCCTGAGTTCGCATTATTAAAGGCATTACTAACAACGATCTGATTTGATGCACTGATATTAAACTGTTCATCCTTATTAACAATTAACTTGCTGCTTGGAATGATTTGGGCATCAGCCATCGTCTTGCAGAACCCAGAAAACGATTTGCAGAATGGACCTGGGACGGCCGCGGTGTCCCTGCGCAGTTTAAGGCTGTGGCTCCGCTCTGTCCCTGCAGGTGACATCCGGAATGACCTGTACCTGACCCTGGAGAAGGGGGACTTCGAGAGGGGTGGCAAAAGCGTGCAGAAGAACATCGAGGTGACCATGTACGTGCTCTATGCCGATGGAGAAATCCTGAAGGTACGTGCTCCTTCCCTGAGAGCCCCAGGTGCTCCCTGTGGGGACACATCCTCTTGTTCCAGAGTGTCTGATGCAAGGGAAGAGCTAAAATAAAACTGTCTCTCTCTCTTTTTTTTTTTTTTACTGTAAAGTTTGTAAGCTCTGTATTATGGTCGGTTATAAATTTGTAAGGATTTGGAACACTTCCCTTATATGGGGATAGAAGATTTGGAGAAAATACTCGTAAACTGAAAAGCCTGTGTGATTTCCAAATGTGATGTCAGTGGCTAAAGTAAAAAAATTTAGAGTAACTGTAATCAGAACTGAGGAGTTTATGGCATATCTAAAATTAAATAATGTGTGTCATACAACACGATGAAATGTGATTCCACGGGAGACTTCTAAATCTGAGTTGTTGAGTTACAGTCCTGAATGTAGTTCTGGAAAATAACTTTGAATAAAATTTCACCCTGGGTTGGCTCCATTCCAGCTGGGGATGGGGATTGTTTATGTTTCCTGTTTTACCTCCTCTGTTCTTTTAGTTTTATTGAAGGGAAGGCGGTGGGTGGGTGATTGTGAATATAGAGAAGTAAACAGGAAGTATTTCAGCATAAGCAGCTATCAGAAATAACTTTCCCTTACCTTTTCTTTTACCTCCACTGCAATAAAACAGGCTTTGTAGCCATTAGTGGGGAAAGTCTAAACACCTAAAAGTGTTTGTGTACCAAACACACTGCCACGATCTTCTGGTTTTAATTGAAAGGAGAACTTTTATTGGTACAACTGACTGTGGTTTCATTAAAAGTAAAGAGGATTTCTTGTAAGGAACTCATTTGTGCTCAGGGCTGCTGCAGCAAGATCAGAGTCCTTTTCTGTTCAACTACCTAAGCTTTTCAAACTGAGTGGCAAATTTTTATTCACCAGTTGATTTCACAGATTCTGCAGAGGACCAAGAGAGGTCCCTCAAACTGCAATATCAGCATCTTCAAATGCTAACATACATAATGGTGGCCAGTTGTACTGTAACAGTGCCTAATGATTACGTACAAAAGCCAGATAATTTCAAGACTTTATCAGTCTTAACTTCAGTGATTTTGGTTAGAATGGTCATTCACAAGATGTAGTTGTTTTTTCTTGTCCTTGCCTGTTACTAATATTGTAAAGTACACCAGGGCTTTACGTGGGAGAGTGGGACAGGCGTGGCACAAACGCTGTAAAGGGTGGTCAGTCTGGTTAGAAAAAGCTCAGGTGAACAGGTTGTCCTGAGAAGTTGTGACTGCCCCATCCCTGGACGTGCTCAAGGCCAGGTTGGGTGGAACTCTGAGCAACCTGGTCTGGTGGAAGGTGTCCCTGCCCATGGCAGGGGGTTGGAACAAGATGAGCTTTAAAGTCCTTTCCAACCCTAGGAAAGGAAAAAATCCTACTCTAGGATTTGCCATAAAGGAGAGACTTCACACATAAAGGATCTTTGTGGATTTTTAAAATTTAAGGCACATATTTAAAAGAAACTCTCTGTCCCAGCTGTTATGGTATTGCACCTCTGTATGGTTGCAGTCAAAGCAGCAGACACTCGGTTTGTGCCAAGGAGATCTCTGGTTCCTGGTGTTTCCTGGTGCCCGTGAGTGTGGGCAGAACACTGAGGGTTCAGCTACTGACCCTGGAGCGCTGCTGTTCCTGGTTGGAATCCTGACTGCTGCTCCTGGGTGGAATACCCTCCCCCACTCCTGCCCCATGGCCTTTCTGGAGCAGAGCTGCCAGCAGAGACAGTGGGTGCAGAGTTACACGGGACAGGGGGAAACGGCCAGAGTTTTCATTTGGTGTTAGAGTAAAATCCCTAAACTTTTCCCAGCCAGCAGCACAATCCAAATCTGAATTGTGCCTTTGTGAAGCCTTTAGCAGAACCATGCACAGCATTAATGAGAATTTTCTCAGCTCCTCATTGCTGCTGAGTATATCTTGATCCAGAAATAGTCCTATTGAAAGAAGTGAAATTACCTCCAGAATGTAGTGCTGTTCAAAATGAAAATGAGTATTTCATTTTCAAAATGGTCTTACTCAATTGTTAGTATCTTTCAATATAGTCTGAAAATTTTTTNACAGGGGGAAACGGCCAGAGTTTTCATTTGGTGTTAGAGTAAAATCCCTAAACTTTTCCCAGCCAGCAGCACCATCCAAATCTGAATTGTGCCTTTGTGAAGCCTTTAGCAGAACCATGCACAGCATTAATGAGAATTTTCTCAGCTCCTCATTGCTGCTGAGTATATCTTGATCCAGAAATAGTCCTATTGAAAGAAGTGAAATTACCTCCAGAATGTAGTGCTGTTCAAAATGAAAATGAGTATTTCATTTTCAAAATGGTCTTACTCAATTGTTAGTATCTTTCAATATAGTCTGAAAATTTTTTAAAAAAGAGTGCCTTGACACATTTCTCACTTCTTTCTTCTTTCTGTTCCAGTAGCAGCAATAGCTTATGAATTGCAAGGCACACCTACAACAATGGATATTTCC
>VYZQ01037224.1:22941-37543 GCA_013400655.1 Mystacornis crossleyi
AGTCTACCGTGCTCACTGGTATGGGCTATGACACCACGCTGGGACTGAGGTATTTCCATGTTTATTACAAACACTTTCTTGGGCTACACCTGCAGCTGGTCACAGACAGCACAAGTAGCAGATGCGGCAATTGCACTTCACAGATTTAAACCATCTGCTCAGCCTAGTTCTGATTCTCTTTGAGTTACATTAAGCAGAGGAGCTAAACAGAGTGACAGTCTGAGAGTATATCAGAGAAGATACGAAATATCTTGTTCTCTGGAATATTTTTGGAACACAGTGCTATTGCTTGCATATCAATTCAAAAAAATTGTCACAAACCAGCTTCCTTTGCTTCTCATTTTTGACAGATGAAAGAAAAATAGCAGGTGTTTAAGTCAGAGATATTTGGCTTTGTAGAACTGCGAATCAATACTGAACACAGAGGCAGAGCATCTTTCCTTATTAAAGACCAAACCAGATGGATTCCCTTTTTCCTAAAACTCGCTTGTCCCCCATTTGTGTTAAACCCACGCAGCTGATCTTGTCTCCCCCAAATGTTGCACAAACATAGTCCCACTGGTGTGAATGACTTACTCCTGATATACACTGTCATAAGCAAGATCTGAATCAAGCCCTCACTTCGTAATAAAAGCAGAAAATATGTTTTCCAGACATACTCATCCCCATGGAAATCCATGACAGCTTCTTTTCAGAGAGCGATTTGAAGTAGGGCTTAATGAGGTCTTCAACAGTCACAGCAGCCAGAGCATTGATGCTGGAGGACACTGTACTACAGAAGGCAAGATTTATACAATTTTTTATATCTTAGAAGCTGAAATCATAGATAACAGGTAAGTTACTGGCACAGAGAAACTGCCACTGTCTAGAACAGTGTAAGAAAATTAATGTAACCACTGCATTGGTTGAAATAACTTATTATTTCAGGTGATGCAGTTAACAGCTTAGAAAAATTGTTTAAAGTAATAATCCTTGGTGAAGTCCAGGCCCATAGTGATGAAAAGTTGGGCTGGGCCTGGACAACTGAATAGAAATATCTATTACATATGGCTAGGCTGTAAACACTACTGGTATACATGATACCTTCACAAATGGTCTACAGTATACATCTGGAGAGGTAAAATTCCCACATCACTGATTACTTTTAATGCAGTCTCAGAGGAGGATTCAGGTAATCTAATTATGTTCACCTGAAAATTAGGCATTTAGTCCAAACTGAACTACTGTAGGCTCCCTGTGGGGTCAAAGGAACCAGCACTCCTCAGGTACAAACCAGGTGATCCTCTGTCTACGTGCACCTTGCTCTCGCAAGCCACCAGCTTTTCTTCAGCATGTGAAAACAAGTATTTTGGCTGTTCCCTCTATTTATGTAGCTACAAATACTCAGAACAAAAAAAAAACCCTTATTCTGGTGTCACATTCATAAGTTTCTTCATTTCTATCTGCTTACTATTGTTCAGAGCCTTCATTGAGAAAGACAATGTTTCTTAAAGGTACTCCTTGGGAAAGCTGAACAAAACACTCCCCAGTATGGGATAGAAGGGTATCAGTCTCCTACAGTAAAAATACATGGTGATTGTTGTTTCACTGGATTCATTCAAGACAACTGGAGGCCCAGGAACTATGGAAAAGAAGTCTCTTAAAATCAGGGGTGAGGAATGGCTTTGAAGTTATGCAGGTTTGAAACTAGAAAATTAAAGATGAGCAATAGGAAATTTCCCCAACTGTAGCAATTTGGTGTAATCACCCATTTATAATACTCAAAAATTCCTATAGCAGAGGGGCTTTAAAAAGAGAAGGATCTATTAGTGTTTTACATCACATGCGGCTTGCAATTTCCTCATGTTGTTAGTAGGAGACCCCAAACAGCTTTGAGTCCTAGGACCCAAACATTAGAAACTATGGATTTTTAAGATGCATCATCATAGAGGTTATATTGCCTTTTTTTAAAGAATAGAAATTAGCTAGACAAAGAAATAAGCACGAAAGTTTTAGTATTAATGCAACTTAAGCCTCAACAAAAAAGGGGGGGAAAAAAGGTAGTAGTTTCCAGATTATTAAATTACCTTAATGTCCCACTGTATGCACTAGCCACAAAAAGCCCTGGCACTCCTGGAAAATCACGCAGGATATCCAGCACTAGGTATGGCATTAGCTGAAAAATTCAGATTAAGAAGTATTATCATCTTGCCCTAATTTTTCATTTTATCACTGTGTTGGTTTTTTACAGCCTTCTCACTGGCATTCTGTCCAGCTGTTCTAATTTTTAATGTCCCAAATTGCTCTATTTATTGGTTTTCTACAGAGAAAACCAATCCTAAAATGTCCAGTAGGGATACAGAGAGTCTGTTGAGACCCATAGCTGGGGTGCTGTGCCATCAGGAGCTTGCTTTCCAGTGGCAATGGTATAGGAAGCTGGCGCTAGGCAGCAGGTAGTCTGTACTGTACATCATTCTCTTGGGAGGGTTGGGTGCCATAGATGCTTTTTCTGCTGTTGACTCCACAAAAAGGGGTTTATATACAGTCCAGTAAACTCAGATATTGGTACCTGAGATCAATTTCCTTACTGAAAACTGTGTGCTATTTTTTGACGTTTGCAAGACGTGAGTGCTGGAAAGATGGAGGAATTTTAAGATTTTCTTCCTGTGAACCATTTTTTTTTCCACAGACAAGTTGATATTTTTAGTATCTTACTTTCAGCTTCTACCAAATGAATTTGATTGACAGGAACAACTTAATTTCCCTCCAGTTTCCACACTGGCTCTTATTTTGTCCTACCTTTAAAGACCAAGGAGTCCTGCCTCAGGTCTTCCATTGTCTGTGCTCTTCTCCTGGCTTTCCAGCTACTGTCCATTGGAGAAGTATTGAGAGCCTGTGATTATCTTAGGCTTAAACATACAAATAAAACTTATTTGATTTTCTTGGGCCCTGACTGGCCAGTCTATGGGCTGCCAGAACTCTTGTTTCTCAGGTAAACCTGCTGCTCAAGGTCTATTTAGAGAGAGGTCACCATCAGTGGTGAGGTGGTTTCTCTGCAGCACAGTTTGACTGCCCATCTCTCTTCCGAAGGAGGGAAGGATTCACCATCACTAGGACAGAAGTGCCTGCTGAGAGCCTTCCTCCAGGTGACTGCTTTGGGCACAAGTACATTTTGAATCTGAGAAGGATTTTGCCTTCATCAGCCCAGAGGAATTTACGTTGGATGACACAAAGCAGTTCACCACGACCCACAGTCACTCACAAGAGCACTGCTGCTCTCTTCCCCTCACTTCTCTTCAAAGCAGTTTCATGCAATGCTGGCCTTCCTGAACCAATTTTGGGTGAAAAAACCACACATTTGCAGGGATGAGTGAACTGAGCACTCTCCACATTGCAGCTCTCCCTGCTGCTCACCTGACCAAGTGCAGAGGGACTTGCAGCTCCAGGATAGCTGCAAAATGCTGCTTTCTCCAGGTTATTCCTTCGCACTGTCATCTCAGCCTGACACAGGACTCCAGCATGTCACTATTTCCAACCCCCCACCTCTTGAACTGCCTTTGTCTGGTTATTTTGGCTGCAGAGGAAGGATACCCTCTCACCACTTTCCCCTGGAATGTGGGGCCCTACCTGGTCGACTGCCGACACCTGGTTGGCTGTCCATGGGTCACAGTCTTTGTAGATGGAGTAGAGGGCCAGCCCACACAGTGTGGCACAGACCAGGATCGCCCAGAGTCCCACCAGGTTGATGTAGAGGGACCTGCACCAACACACATGGAAACACCATGTTAGAGCTCAACATCCCACAAAAGACCCTGCCAGGGCCAAGCAAGGAAGTGCCTGTGCCTGCACCGAGGAGATCCCCTAGTCAGCGACTGCCCGTCAGCAAGGGGGCCACCATATGACTCCCAGCATTCACCTGGAGGGAGATCACATTTCTAAATGTACAAATGACACTTCTGGTTTTGGTGTCACAATCTGAGCACAGTCTTTCCCCTGACAACGGAGATGATGGGAGCGATACAGCAATCCCCACATTTCATCATGTGTACAAGTTGCACATTGCAGGCAGCAGGTCAGAGGATGCTCCTTCCCTCATGCCACACCCCTTGACAAACCCCAAGCAGATTTGTAAGGCGGGGTGCCCCAGATCCAAGTGTGGGGTACCTTATAGTCAGCACCACCACTCCTTTGCCTCTGGAGGTGTAGTATCGTGCTTACACAATAGTGGAGTTGTCCTTGTAAAGCTACAAATCTCCATTTCCTCCTGAGACAGTCTCTGTGTGAAGCAGCAATGAGACACTGGGGCAAGGGACATGTTCTGGAGCTGCCTCTGGCTGCCACTTCCAGCGAGCAGGGATTTCTCAACAAGCCCAGGGCTTCCCCTTTAGTAACTCAACAACTTGGAGTCTAGTATCATTCTGAAACTCCATCACCTCCCCACGTCCTGATGCGAGCTTCAGCTTCAGCTAATGGTGAGACCAGAAATGTGTTTTCATCAGGCATACTGCCTTTGCCACAAACAGGCAGCTTCTACTGGCAGTGAAAAACACATTGTTTTCCTTGCTCAGTGAGGGCTTTTGCTTTGCATCTAAGTCTCTGGTTTTCTCAAATGTTTCTAAGCTCTTGATGTCTCCTGGGTCACAAAATTCTTGGTATCTCCAGGGTCACAAAGTTCTTCTCACCTACAGTGGTCAGTTCAAGCAAACATACCCACTGGGACCGCGGGCTTGAAAAACAGCATTCCTTTCCAGCAGTTGCCTCCTGGTTATCTGTGTATCACTGATAGCGATTTAACTTCCTGACAGATCACATACCCTGGACCTGTGCCAATTGGTAAGACCTCTTCTGGACCTCTTCCTTTGGTTTCTGTGCAAATATATCCATGCTTGCAATGCTTCAGGAGGCCTTCTAGTGCTTTTGGTTCCCAAGAAGGTATGGGGCAACAGCCTTTGTATTTCTGTAGCGGACCAGCAGGATGAATGAAGAAGTAAACCTAACTTTATTAGCCTTGTTAGACATTGAAATGGACATTTTCATAAAGCCATAATGTGGATTAACTCATTGAACTATCAGTTTTATACAACAGAAAAATTATTGGCAAGCATAATGCAAACTCTTAAAAAAAGGGCTATATAAATAAAAGCTGATTTACACATAGAAGGGGAAATTGCATTTTTGCCTTGTATTTGCAATTAGGGGTGGTCTAAATGCAGAACCAAGAGCACTTTAAATTTCTCCCTAAACTAATTTAGTAAAAATGAAGCAGTCCTCTTCTCATAGATGCTTGTATATTGGTTGGATGTCTTGCATCCATGTAGCTGAAGCTGTTCCTGCACTGGCATAATCTATGTTGATATACAACACCCAGAAACTGATTTAGCACAAAATTTAACCAATGAGTAAAATCAATCCAACTCTTTTGAACAGATGTAATAGAAGAATTCACCTAGAGCCTGTAGTAAAGATTAGAAAATCAAGAGAAACACATAGAAGCAAAATAAATTGTCTTGTTTTTAAGCAATTCTTGTTTTTAAACTGTGTCACTGTTTGACAGAGAGCTCGTTTTTTTAATTCCGATTTTCATCCCAGCTCATGGTACAGCCTATGACTAAGCACTGGAGAATAATAATTGTAGCACTGTCAGAGGGAGATGTTTCCATTAATTCTGCGTGAGTAACATGGGGTGGAGTTGGGGTGAAGCAGGCATTGTGACTGCAGAAGGCTTATTTTCAATTGTTTGTTTCAGTCTGGCTCTAAGACTTTAGCACTTTTCAGCTGATGAACTTGAAAGGAAAGTAGAAAAGAATGTGTTAGTAGCCCATATTTTTCTGACAGTGTAGCTCTCCTGCTCTGAGTGCCTCTTATCATTCATATATAAGCATTATGTTCAATTTGCCTAGTGATTGTTTGAAGATGACAGAATGTGCTCCTACCTACTGGTGTTTCTCGAATGGGGTGAAATCCTTTCCCAAAGCCTGAGAAAATTCCTGTTCTTGTGCCACTGTTAAAGGCCTCCCCAAAACCTGCAAGTTGGGATCTGTGAAGGAATTCTTTTCTGAGCTCTGATGTGTTACTGTGCTGTCTTTAAAAGCCTTACAGTAAATGGCATGGGGGTACAAAGCCCTATTACTTTGACCTGATGACATTTTGCACTTCTGTGTACAGATTAAATGGCAATAAGAGGTGCAGGCCAACGACATGACCTGCCAGATATGTTTAATTACATTTGCAAATAAACTAGATAGTCACCACAGAATAGCAGTGTTTACAGTTGTGACAAGCTGCAACTATTATGCAAAATGATTTCTCCACGCAGAGGAAACATCTTGCACAAGCGAGGCACAAGCAAGATGCAGTGGAGTCCAACCCATGCCAGCGGGACAGGGCTCTACTGATTAAGGCTCCACAATCATTAATATAAGAGCTATAAACTCCATCTCACCCTCTACAAAACCAGATAGCTTCCAGACCTGGCCAAAGCTTCTGTAACAGCTCAGAAAATCTACCCTGAGGCTGCCATGGTTTCAGATTCCTTTTGGTCACACTCTGCTTCTGGGACTCTCTGGAGGTGTCTCTGCTTGCAAAGAGGGTAGGGAGGGTGCAAGAGAAGGAACACAGCCCTAAGTGGAGCAGGTGCTGAGAAGAACAGCCTGACTGGCACACAAATCTGGCCCAATGTATGCATCTGTTCTCCTATATGCAATCATTCCAGGGAGAGTTAGAGATGTGGGATGTGCCTCCTGCCTCTGCAGTGCTGAGAACCTAGAACCCAGCCACATGCCAGAGGCTGCAGAGAAGCGATGTGGTGTGTTGGAGATGTGGCAGGGAATGCTGGAGATGTGCCTGGTAATGAGCATCAGCTCATTCCTGTCTGCAGCACAAATGGCTGAAAAGCAGATTTCCTTTATGGATATAACCAAAATATGTCAGCTGTAAATGGTGTGTGATTTTGTGGGTATTTTGCTAACTTTATGAAGTGAAAGCCTTCATAAAGCTTCTTCTCTGTGTGTCACTGTACCATAGAATGATCGAATGTATAAGGACTATAGTTATGATGTGTGCTTCTATATTTCTTCCGTAAATGAAATTCATGAGATCACTAGTAATTCTTAAATCTTGAGCTGTGAACTAATGGAATTATGCTAAAAATAAAGGTAAGATAATAGACCTAGTAAAAATACTCTATTCTACTCTATTCTAGAGTAAAGGCTCATCAGAAATGTTTACATTCAAGGAAAACAGAACCCTCTGCCAGTTTCCGCACTAAATTCCTTTAAAAATATGTCATGATTATTATGAACACAAAATACACGATTCCTCAGCAATTTTATCACTGAATAAGGCATTTCTGGATTTTCTCACACCTATATTCATTGTTATGGAAACATTTTTCAGTCTTTACTTATGCAAAATCCCCACACGATAATATACATTTAGTAGAACAGCAATTCAAGATACTGTCTTGGTATGACTTCAGCACAAGTACTATAATATTTGGTCTTTAGGTTGCACATAAACTTAATGCAGCTATTTCTACGCGACAATACTGGCACCGTGAAACATTCAGGCACAAAGTTCAATGTTACAGCAATCACATGTAATTCATATACCAGTACTTATTGTGACAGATTTCTTCTACCTGGTCCACAAAAAAGAAGGCAAAAGCTGTTACCCTTTATAAATGCAATTTATATAGACAAAATACCCCCACATTCCTTTTAAAAAAAAAATCTCTTATAAAGAAGAGCCACTGCTAAATTCAGACAGTTACTGCAGACTGACTTACAATTTTGCGTGGAATCTGTTTTTGCATGCAAGGTATCTCTGGACTTGAGACTGGTTAACCCCGTATATGCCAGTCCATGTGAAAGTCCCACCTATAACAATTGTCCAGAAGGTGTGCCTTTGCAAAGGATTGGGATTAAAGCTACAACGAGAGGAAAAAGAGAAAACAAATTCAGAATATGAAACTCTTCTTAATATGTAAAGACCATTATGCTTAGAAGAAATAATTCCTCCGTGCTTGTTCTAATACCAACTTTCTTAATTTGGCCAGATTTTGAACATTAAGTTACTCAAACTTTACATGAAGTCACAAAAAGCAAATTTTAAAACTGAGAGCTGATATGCTGAGCCAATGAAACACTGAACTGTCCAAAGGTGAAGTTGGAGAGATTTATTTGCCTATAAACTACAGTCTTATGTAAAGTTGTATGATGCCTATGATGGTTGTGATGAAATGATG
Source organism: Mystacornis crossleyi (assembly GCA_013400655.1). NCBI lineage: Eukaryota > Metazoa > Chordata > Aves > Passeriformes > Timaliidae > Mystacornis > Mystacornis crossleyi. The sequence continues at coordinate 31,166 of VYZQ01037224.1, forward strand.
CTGCAGTAAAAAGTGTAATATGCCTGCTTATCTAGAGGGACATCAGTCTAACACCAGTATAAAGGTGTGTTTACAATCCCAGCCTTTGTGGACAGAGCCTCTATAAAACATTTTGCTGGTTTAGCTCTAAGTAAATAGCAGATTTTCGGTGGCCATAAACAATTATTATTTTTAAACCAGATTTTAATATAGCAATAAATTATATTCATCTTGGTGAATATTGTAATATTATTTCACATATTACATGCCTTTATTCCTTTTCTTTTTCCATCTGTGGACTCTGTGATTGGGAGAAGAATCAATACAGTACAACCACCACAAATGAGCCAAATAGATTGAAATAAATTACAGTTCACAAGAAGAAAAAAATACCCACAGATGAATTACTTACTGAAGAACTTGGTGAAGAATTTTACAGAACAACCTGATCAATACTGATAGACAAAGGACAAATCGCAATACTTATACTAAACTTTCACTAATATCACTGGGTGAAGGTTCTCAGATGAATCTTGTATGCATCAAAGGTACAATAACTTTTTTACTTAAAATGGTCTTTGATTCAACATTGTCAGAATGAATATTCTTGAACCTGTAAAGTGACATTTTTAGGCTATGATTACTTACAATAATGGAGGGTAAAATATTATTAAAACTACTTTTGTTTTTTCTTTCAGGAGAAAGAAAAACATTTCCCTTTTTCAGATTAGGAAAAAACTATTATTTTCCCATTTGTTTTGGTCCAGTCACTGAAACGCTAAATCAGCTGTTTGCAAATTGTCATTATAAATACAACTGTCCTCTTCTATTCACCATTCTCTTTCAGTGAAATCCCAAATGTATCCTTAAAACACCTACTTGACAAAGTAAAAAGGTTTTTCTCTTTCCAGGATTTTGCACGTTAGGTGTAAAGCCTAAAAAATAACCCTCAGACTAGGTAAGCTTGTTTAAAAATGTACAGAAACTGGGTCACAACTTCTGCCTTCCTCCTCCTTCAGTAGCAGTTTAATTTCACATCTAGTCACATGAGCTCTATTTGTAGGAATAGAGAGGCACATCCTCTGCCAGTACAAACTCACTCCCAGAAGTTTAATCTTCCTCCATGGTAGGAATCATTTACAATGCGTCCAATTCCCTCCTGAACCACCACAGCTCGTATAATCACAGATGAAAATCCAGCAACCATGATTCCAACCTGGAAAACGTCTGTCCACACCACTGCCTTCAGACCACCCTGCAAGAGGAACAACATGTTCCAAGCATCTATCAGATACAACAAGGCAGCAGCACTCTTGCTTTGCACTCACATTCAACCAACAGAAACATTACCACCCGTATTATGCATAACAGACAAATTCCATCTTCTTTTTTAATAGAACTAATTCTGTACTGGTGTCTTTAGGAATTGTATTCTGGAACCTATTCAGGAACCTATTCTGGCCCTTTTTTGAAATGTGCTGGAATTTACTTTGGCCATATGCATAGTTTAATCCAGTATTTCCTTCACTACATAACCTGATTCAGAAGTTTGTTTCAAAAGATAAATTTTCAGACAGTGCTCGTCTTCCTTATATAGAGTACCACTAACTCCAGAAGGTATACCATTCATCTGAATAGAAATAAACATGATTTGATCCAACATATGCAAATAAATTTGTCACTGAGGTTCCGTTTCATCATTTCTAGACACTTGGTCAATTAACACTAAATTAAACACCAATCTGTTCGTGTGGCACACTATTTTCAGTGGCTCTATTCAAAAACACACAAGACTGTTACAGTTGCAGTGAGAAGGTGTTTTACAAATTGCACAGCAAAACCCTACTAGATTGGAAAAAAAAATCACAGGAGGATTTTTAGAAAGGGAAATCTACCTTTCTTTGCTATTCTTTCAGCAACAACAGAAGTTTGAGTATATCATAAGAGAAAAGATTTGAGTTGCATAGTGGCTGCCTATGCATCCAGAGAGGTCCCTGGGTGAATAGGGTACTGTGGTTCTGCCTGTAAAATGTAATTCCATGGAGCAACCTGACTATTAGGCTGCTTTTTAATAAATTCCATATTCGATGTGAGTGGTGAAAGGAACAGATTTTTCTCCTCTGAAGGGCCCACGTACCAGTGTGCAGTAGAACGTGCAGACCACACCAGTCGCCACCACTGCGCCCCACAAGTCAAAGCCAGTGACTGAAAGAGAGGGAAATGGCACCAGGGTGAATGAGGCATTGGGAACACTGACGGTCAATTACTGAAAAAAGCTAGAAATAAGTTAAATGCAAAAGTAGGAGGTATAAATGCCAATGAAAAGATCAGTGTGTCTAAACCAGGGGATTCACCCTAACCAGTTCTGAAACTGAAACAGTTGTTACAGATGGGGAAACTGCTAAAAAGTTGAGATTTATTTCAAGATCAAGGAAGCTATTTGCCTTTCACGTCAACACTGCCAAACAACACGTCCAATATGTCCCAACTCAGGAAGGTTTCAAAATACATGTCCTTCCTTGAAGCACCTGTCCAGTCGCTACCAAGCCCTTAGGCAGTGACTTAAGCAAGTAAACAGTATGGGGGTTCTCCACCAAGACAAGGTTGTTCAAGCATTGTCTGGAAGAAATGCGTCAGAGTAAAAGCTTTTCTTTTCTTCTTCCTTCCCTTAAGGACCATATGTTTACGCTATATGTTATATGCCACTGTGCTGTGGCTGACATACAGGCTGTCACTGCCCCAGCTTGGCATGCTCGCCTGCTGCCAGGCAGGGCATGAGGGGGCTCCCCGACAGATAGCTTAGGCTAATGAGAAACACGTAAAAAAAACTAGTGAAAAACATAGGTTATTCTAATTAGGAGCCAGCTAAGTCATAGCTTGGTTTAGTATGTATTTGCAAGGCAAATATAAATATCAAAGACACAAAACCTGTGGGACTTACACGGTGGAGGAAACCAGTACAGAGAGTGTTGGGTTTTTCTTCCTTTTTGTTCAAAGAACAAGGCAAAAAAACCCGTTCAATGAACAAAAACCAGGGCAAAAAACCCCATTCAATAAGCAAAAACCTGTGACTTGATTCTAGCCAAAATGATTCATTTTTTATTTGCATTTTGTTATTCCCTTTTCTTGCCAAATGAACAAATTAATGGTGGCGGATTAAAAGTTAAATTTGGCTTCATATAAAAGCTTTTGCCCTTTTAGAAATGAATGTGGCTCATTTTCAAATCAAAGAGTCATTGTGAAGTAAAAAATTGAAATATTTAACTTTGTAAATATCACAATAAACATCTTCAGTTAACAATCTCTTTGCTGTTGATTTGATTTTCCTGGAAAAAGGACAGACCACATTAAACAGTTCCGTGCAGCCCAAAATCATATTTACAGAACTTTTGCCTTGCTCTCATCCTGAAGAATAGCACTTAACTGGGGGAATTAAATCTGTCTTTAGTGCCTGCATTGCCTTCAAAGTTTACTTACGTCTTCTCCACTTCTCTGAATAAGCCTTTATCTACAGGTATTGCATCAGAGGTAGAGTAAATGAGAGCCAGTATTCCCATAAATCTCTTCTGTAATTCCTTACAGGTAGGGATTAAGGGACTAGGATTACAGAGTTCCCATTAAAAGACTTCAAGGTTTAAAAGCCTTGAGCTATATTTTTAGGTGTTGCATTACCAACAAAATCCCACCATACCAGTATTATATGCAACAGAAATTATATCAGTAGAGGAACAGTTGCAGTGTACTCATCTTACCTTGATTTAGTGCTAAAGCTGGAGCATAAATGACAATACCAGTGTATAAAGTCTAGAACAGGACAAAAAAGGAAAGACCAAAATAAATTTAAATTCCTGGAAAGATGATAGCTTTCTGAGATGATTTCTTTTCAAGCATCTATGTCTGTGTTTCCTAAATTCACAACTGTTGACAAATATTTCCAATTAGAAGACAAATGTCTGAGGCTATTAAGCTCTGCAGTCTCACAGCTTAGTCTTCTTAAAACAAATACCAAGGATCCTTAAATACAAAATCCATCTTCATCTTCTCCTTGCTTTTATAATTAACTTATTTTATTCCTTTAAAACTGCAAAGGAAACAAGAGCAAAAGGAAGTTAATGAGGTTTACACATGGTTTGTCAAGGAACCTATTACTATCATTTTCTCAGTCTTGAGATCAATATGCCTCTCAGTATACAGCTATAATTCATGTGACTAAGAACACAAAATATGACATTAGTTAGTCATTATGGATAGCGTTACAAGGAATTATATAACCTTCATCCTGTAAAATGAAGCCATACGTGATTATATTTTCAACCACAGTAAAGATACAGACAAATCAAGGAGCTACTCCATCTGCTTTTGTGGGCACAACGGATTCATACACTGACATCCTCTACAATGTCTTTGTATACGATTTTAAATCCTGTTTGCTTTTTTAGCACTGGTATTACTGCCACATGTTCAGCTGAGACATGGGTCAGGAGAATACGGCTTGCAATATGCTGATAACTTCTGTGAAGGTCAGTGGTCTTGATTCAAAGCATCTAGATCACTGATAGGTCATGAGCTGATTTGCATCAGCTTTCCATGGCTGGACTCTTCCGACTTTCTGATTTACAGGATCGGATTTGGGCATGGAAAAACAGCAGAATCAGATGTCATCCAGTATTCACCAGTTTCTGCGCTTCCTGCAAGTGTCCACCCTAGGCACAGGTGGCAAAACAGAGAAGGCTTGCTAACCACTGAATTACCTGCCACGGCTTTTGAGCAGACCAAATCCAGTCCCCAAGGTGGAGCTCTACCTCATGGCCAGCGGCTATGCTGGGGACAGAGCCAAGAGGTAACTGGAGTGAGCAGTTCTCTAGCTGTATGAGGAAATTAGTATGGAGAAGCTGCTTCCCCAGCCTAACCTAATTGCCCTGACCCCTGCTGCACACCTGCTACAAGCACATGTCAGAAAGGATAGGGGGGCCTTTGGGGAAATAGTTATTCCTACCTACGTGCTATTCCCTGCCACTCTGTGTGCATGCTTGGTTCTCTCAGTGCCATGAGTCCTCTCTAGATTTTCATATATAGCTTGTATGACAAAAAAGCTGCCAGTCCTGACTAGTCCCTGGCGAATGTGTCCTCAGAACAACCTGCATCACTTCCCAGCCAGCTCCTGACACCAGTCTAGCCCAGTCAATGTTTGACTTGCTGTCCATACAGTGACTGTTGGCTGTTGAAACACAGAATCATAGAATGGTTTATGTGGGAATGGTCCTTTAAAGATCATCCAGTCCAACACCCCTGCCATGGACAGGCACACCTTCCACTAGATCAAATTGCTCACAGCCACATCCAGCCTGACTTTGAACACTTCCAGGGATGGGCCATTGCACTTCTTTTCCAAGCTACCTGCTCCTGTATCCCACCATCCTTGTTGCAAGTAAGTTCTTCTTTATATCCACTCTAAATCTACCCTCTTTCAGTTTAAAACTATTAACCCTTGTCCTGTCACTACAGGCCTTGGTAAAAAGTCTTTCTCCACCTTTCTCATAAGCCCCCTTTGAAAGGCTGCAATAAGGTCTCCCCACGGCCTTCTCTTCTCCAGGTTGAACAATTAATCCCAGCTTTCTCAGCCTTTCTTCACAGGAGAGGTGTTCCACCCCCCCAGACCATTTTTGTGGTCATCCTCTGGACCGTCTCCAAGAGGAGAGTTCATGTCTTTCTTGTGCTGGGGGATCCCACAGCTAGATGCAGTACTTCAGGTGGGATCTAACAAGAGTGAGTTAGACGAGAAGAATCACCTCCTTTAACCTCCTGGCAACACTTCTTTTGGTGAGGGATAGAATTGGCTTTCTGGGCTGTGACCAGACTTTCTGGCTCATGTCAAGTTTTTCATCAGTATCTCCAAGTTCTCCTCTGCAAGGCTGCTCCCAAGCAGTTCATCCCTCAATCTGTACTTTTATTTGTGATTGCCCTAATCCATGTGCAGGATTGTACATGGGTTTGTTGAACTTTATGGGGCCACTCCTCAAGCCTGTCAAGGTCCCTCTGGATGGCATCCCTTCCCTTTAGCGAATCAGCTGCACCACTAAGCATGGTGTCATCCACAAACTTGCTGAGGGTGAACTCATTCTCACTATCTATGTCATTAATGAAGGTATTAAATAGTATTGGTTCCAGTACATACAGCACTCATTACTGGTTTCCATCAGAATATTTAGCTGTTGAATGCAATGCTTTGGTTGCAATCATCAAGCCAATTCTTTTCCTTCTAATAGTCCATCAGTCAAACTCATCTCTCTTCAAGCCTGTTAATTCAAGGGATTCATCTTGAGAATTTGTGGCTTTCTCATATACAGCAAATAAGTGCCAGAAGTTTTGAAACATCAGAAATTAAAATTTGTGACAACT
>VYZQ01037224.1:52678-71557 GCA_013400655.1 Mystacornis crossleyi
CTTGTCTCGTGCTGCCACTGTGGCAGAGCAGTGGATGAGGAACAACGGCAGTAGCCACCAACGGCAGTAGCCACCACTGCAAACCTCTACTGCCTGGGGCTACCTGTATACATGTGGTCTGTGCAGAAATCAGACCCTTTTTCTTTCTAACACAAATAAATTCTGAAACTTTCTTCTCAACCCCACNCCCGTGCTCTGTCACTGTTCAGTTTACTTCAGGAGTCGGAGCTAGTGCAGCCTACCTATTTCAGCTCTGCAGCAGGACCCTGACTTGAAATAGATGAGTCACTCGCCTAGGTGTGTCAAGGGGTTGAATCAGGTTGTCAGTGTCCCTTTCTGTGAGGAAAGTCCCTAAGTTCAGGATATTTCTGTCAGTGGCCCTTTCTGTGAGGAAAGTCCCTAAGTTCAGGATATTTCAGACAGAAAATCTGGGATCTATATTCCAGCCCCTTGTTCCAACCCTCTCTGATCAGCAAACCCAAGGGTAGGTGAAATTCTCCCCATGACTCAGCTAGCATTGACCTGGAGTTGCATTATTTGCAGAATCTCTGTGGTTCAGGCATATTAGAAAAAATGTGGCCTAACAGTTCCACCAGATTGCAGAACAGGATTCCAGTATCTTGTCTGCTTTGATTTTGAAGTGCTCTCAACAACATCCTACATAATCTTTTGGGGTTTTCTCCCGCAAGGCAAGGCAAAATGCCAGCTAGAAGCTGAGGAGGAAACTGGCAGTGAAAATATGTCACTGTGTTACAAAGGGCTCTTCTTACTCTGAAGCAAATTTAAAAAATACAAATCTGTTTCCTTCAGTTGAAAGAAAACACCAAACTGCATGATGCACCTGTATAACCTGCCTTCAATTCATGCCAGCTTCCCCCTACAGGAGGATTTTGAAGAGCTCCTGTGGTGCGATAGGTTTACAGCCATCCAGCCCCTGCACCCCAAGCTGTTCTGTGGGGTGGCTTGAGACAGGCAAAGAGAAAGGCTTCTGGGTTCACAACCAGCCCACAGAACCGTCACCACTTTAAGGCTCTGGTTACTTATTTAGTGTCTTTAATATTGGTTGAGCAACCTAGCTTTGGGCATCCAAGCTTGGAAGTTTTTTGGCCTAATTCACAGTTGTTTCCGTTCATCTACTAGCCTGTTACGTTTCATTTTGAAAGGGAAAATCTCACAATATAATTACCTATGCAAACTCCTTCCCTGGCACATCTCCACCATGCCTCTATGAATATGGTAGGAAAATGAAAATTTGATCTTACACCTGTGCACCACGCAATCTACAATGTCCTGTGGTTAAAAATAGGCTGACCTGGCTGCTCGTTGTCTTGTGCCAGGTAACACGTCCTTTAAGTTGGAAACTCAGTGTCATATGGGCTTCAGTAGTATGTGCTGCATTTGTGATTAATACACATAAAAATACGACAGAAGTAGGGCAACTCAGTAACAGTTTGGATACTGTGTATTTAGGTAGTTATCGAGCCATGTCATGTGAGGGGCATCCACAGGGTCAGTTGTAGATATGCACATATAATGGGGTCATCCAGACTTCCTGAGACTACCAAGTCTAGGGTACAATTAATTCTGTTCTAACACAGATGTTTCAAATACAAGACTGTGTCTAGATCTTCAGTGAATATAAAAAGGAGCCTGAAGTTAAATCTCAAAGGCAGATACACACATTGTCAACATGTAGGTTATTTGAGATGAATTCTGCCCTGTGAGACCATCCTAGGTTAAACATTGAGGTATTTTACCCCAATTACTATTATTAGGCTAAACTACACATCACCAGAAGACAAGCCTGCTTTGCTTCTACATGAAATGGCTCTGGCTCTTGCTGAGTCCAGCAAGTAGGTTTTGAACTGCGAGACTAAAAAGCCCAGGAATGGAGGAGACATAGGAATCTTACAGCTGTTTCAGAAGTGCTGATGGATTAGAGTCAGGGACTGGTGGCTGTAGCCCACACTGGGTGTTTGAAGAAGTCAGATCTACATGGGTGACTACTTTGGTAGAGATGCATGCACTGTATTTCAAAGATTTCCTCTATGTGCCTCTACAGGTATTATTACCAATAAGCCATTGCTCTTCAGAAGGCCATCTGCTTTAAGGCTATCTGCTTTTAATTTTTAATGCCATTAGCACAGATTTATGAAGGAGAATTGCTGACAGAGACCATCAGATAATAACAGGCTGTTGGAGCTGGGGCCTGCCCTGAGATGGAAGAACTCCATCTCTTACTGGAAAAGTAAAAGAATAAGGCCTGAGGCTTGAGGCATTGCAGTCAGAGCAGAGTGTATGTAGTAAGGATATTGTTAACATAGCTGCAGCTCATACAGAAGTGGGGAAGGGCCCTTCTGTGTCACTGAACCTGGCTAGCTGAGGCACCACACCTACTGTCACGGCCATAATGGTATTGATACCTGGGCTACTACCCTGAGGCTCACTAAGATGTATCTCCAAGTGCAGTATTCAGTGCTGGCTGAAGTCCAGTCCATGAATAGCTCTTCCACCCAGAAACTCTCAGGAACATCAGCAGCTGCACCTCTACCCTGTCTCAATCTTCTGAGAAATTGCCAATTTACAAACACAAAGAAGCATTTGTAGCCTTTTAAAAACTCCCTCTGCTGTCCTTCATTTTTGCTGATGACCACTTCTGCAACAGCCAGAGCACACCTGAGCTCTTCTCCCCATTACTTTGCATGAATGTTAGATTTTGCTCATTTCCTTGATTTTGTAGTGCATGCATCCCAGGAAGTTCTACAGCTCTGCAAGATGCTATCCATGATGGGAAAAAAAGATCGTGTAGACTGCTTTCCACAAGTATACCATGTGTAGGAGACATAGTAAGTGAATTTACTAACCACTTCTGGAGGGTTATTTGTGCTCTTAAACAACTGCATATTGGTGCCTAAGCTCTTGTGGATCTAGACTTCTCCACACGCTTTTAGCTGCACTTTCCATGGAGATATTTGGGCTTGAAATCACTTAAGCCAGCCTTTTCAAACTCAAATGCCAAATGAGGTATTCTCTTCCCAGCTGATGCAAATGCCAGAAGTCCTTTCTATTTCAACAGCAGAAGAGCAAGGTTTGAAGCTAACAGCTGTCTCAGTAGCTCTGACTCCACAGGGGCTGAAGCGAGCACGTTCCCCTACCTGTCCAGATGACTATCATGTTAATGGCTTACTACCTGCCTGTGGGCAGCCTTTCTGGATGCACCTGGCAGTGTTTAACCTGTTGGGTCTGTTCAAAGTTGTGGGTCTCTACGTGCTCCTAATAGCGAACTTCAGCCGTGCTCCAATCCACCCTTGTGCCTTTCCATCTGAATAACCTGCACGCCTGGTTTCTGAAAGTGGCCTTGAGCTGCCTGTGGCAGGCAGGGCAGGCAGCCTGGGCAGGGCCGAATTCTCAGGCTGTGCAAGCCGCAACCTGGAACGGTCGCGTGGTTCTGAGCTGTTTGTACCGCACCTGCCCCCACCAAAGCTCCTTCCAACCTTAAGTTCGTCTCCCACCTCACTCACACGTCCTTCCCCTCCCGCAACCGCAAGCAGAAGCTCCCACAGGCCGTGGTATTGCAGCAAGCGGCAACCAGTCCGTAACCATCTGGTCTTGTGCGAGGACTTGGTTTGCATGTACTGTGTCTGCGATGAGCATTTTTGTTGAAATTGTTGCGGTCCGGACAAAAATCACTACTAAGATGAGGGAGTTGGGCAGCGGCCGTTTCGGGACAAGCCACCAACGCTGTGCTGTGGGCTGCGCTCCCCCACATAATGCTTTCGCCATACACGAATTGGTCTTCCCTGGGCACCGCCGCGGCCTCCCCCTCGTACCGAGGTGTCCCAGCTCGCCACCCAACACCAGAGCGCACAGACAAGGGCAGAGAGGGGCTGCTCTGCCCCGAGCCCCCAAGGAAACGCCGCTCATCCCCAAGGTGAGACGAGGACGGAACCTCCCTCTCCCCGATCCGGGCACATGCCCCGTCCAGCGCCGCCGCCCGCCCCTTCCGCCGGCGGCCCCTCCCCTGCTCCCGGCAGCCCGTGCCCGGCATGGCGGCGCCCAGCGCGTAGGGCCGCACGTGCGGGACTCGCTGTGGGCCCCTGCCGCCGCCGCCATGAAGAGCAAGCCCGCGGCCCACAAGTCGGGGAACACGCACCGGGTGAGCGCCCGCCCGGATGCGGCCGCTAGCCGGGGGAAGGGAGCTTAGTTTTCCGCCACAGGTGTTAGTTCAGCGGTCGTGCCCAGCTGCCGAAGCGGCGCCGGGGCTGGAGGCGTGAGGGCGGGCGGCGTGGCAGGGTCTCCTCAGCTCTGCGAGGGTCCCGGCCGAGACAGGGGCCAGAGTGCGGCTTCTGCTCCGTCAGCCGGGTCACCGTCCCTGACAGGCAGCAGGCGCACCACCGTCCTAGTGCAGAAAACCGACATAATTAAATGAAAAAATAATACCCTATAAGGGTATTCACCAGGGCGTTGTTTCAGGAAGGCTGAGAGCGGGGCAGTTTGTTGAAATCTGGGTAGATTTCTCTGCATCTCTTTCAGCGTGTTGTGCAGACGTGTGGACTGCGAGCCTCGGTTTTGCAGGTCGGGGGGGCAGAGGGTCGGTCCCGCTCCTGCGCGTTTTAAGCACGTTTTGCCTTAATCTTCTTGTAAGGCTGATATTGAGGGGTATTACCTGGCAGCCCGTCTTTAGAAGTGGGGTTTCTGTTTGCAGTGTGTGTGCTATCGAGAGGGATTTAGAAGGGCTGTCTCAAAACGGAGCAAGAAATGTGTGGTTTTGTTTTTCAGTTTCTTACCTTTTCGGAGCGCCTAAGCAATATTAATATCGATATTATTCATCGGATTGACAGAACTGGGAGCTATGCTGAGGTGAGAGCAGAAATTGTGATTATTTTCTGAAATCATATCACAAGTAGATATATTCCATGGAAGAGTCACTTAAGAAATTTATTCAGGAGGAAATTGAAAAGAAGCTCCTGCAAGAACTGCTTTTCCTGGAGCCTCATTTCATGCTTTGTTCCCTTTTACTTTTTTACTTGGTTTGCAGTATTGCTGTAGAGGCACTTTGACAGTACCATCCTGATGTCTTCCATGTGGCTGGTGGGCCTGTTTTTGAGCATGAAAGATGCTGCTGTGTCACTTAGCAGTCCTAGGACCAGACCTGGAAAGACTTGCAGGTGCTGAGTAGTTGCAATAGAATCAGAAGGTTGAAAACCATAAGTTGGAAAATACTTCTAACATTATTGAGTCCAACTGTTAACCTAACACTGCCAAGTTCATCATTAAACCATGTCCCTACATGTCTTTTAAATATTTCCAAGGATGATTACTTAACCAGTTCTCTGGGCAGCCTGTTCCAATGCCTGGCCACCCTTTCAGTGAAGAAAGTTTCCCTAATACCCAGTCTAAACCTCCTCTAGTGCAGCTTCAGGCCATTTCCTCTTGTCCTATCACTTGTTACCTGGGAGAGGAGATCGACACCCACATACTGGCATCATGTGTATAAAGCATGAGCATGTGCCTTTATGGATCACAAGAATCATTTATACGCATCATATAAATCATCATTATGATTACAGTGCTTTGCAGGTTATTGCCACCTGGCCTACTGGATTGTTCCTCTGAACTTCCCACTCAGTAGCTGTGAGGATGCCAAAAGAAATCCCAAGGCATTGTGCTGGCTGAACTATGGCTCAGCATCTTAGATTATCAAGGCCAGTCAACACAGGTATAAAAAGCAATTACGTAAACAAGTCCTGTCACCAGAAAATATTTTCAAATGTGTTTTGAATATCTAAAGAAAGATTTATTTTCAGGGAAACTCCACAGTACGTGTTGAAATTAGTCACTGAGATTTCTTAGAATATTCTTTAAATGTTTAAGGCACTTGATAGTTTTCTGAATTTGAACCTCTCATCTTTACAGGACACATTTATTAGGGTTGGTAGCTACTCTTCATCTTTGTTTTGACAGGAGGTCGAAACCTACTTTTTCGAAGGACTGCGGAAATGGAAGGAACTGAACCTCACTCAGCATTTTGGTATGTCATTTATATTCATGTTTCCTGCTTTCCTTAAACTGCTGAAATATGTTTCTTCTTCATCCAGAGCCCAGTGGGAGATTATTGGCTGTTTCTTGGACTGGGCTCTGGAGCACTATTATTCTTTAACAACCTACATGTTTACCAGGGACTGGACTGGTTTTCAGGGCTTCTCTTTTGTTGTTTGAACAGTGAAATTCTACAATGAAGTGGCCAACAAGTGCCAGTCCTTCAACCAGCTGGTTTATTACCAGAGTGCTGTTGTGCAGAGCTTGAAGACCCATTTGCAAGTCGAAGGCAGTCTTGCTTACCAACCCCTATTAAAGTAAGTATATAGCCACAAAAGGTAGTCAGAAGCCTTGATGGTATTACAAGTAAGCGTGAGTCCTGTTGTAAGTGTTCTTTATCTTTGTTGTACCTGAGGGAAACAGAGCAATGAGATGCCCAAAGCAATCGTATTTCCCTGGTAGAGCTCTATGGTTCTAAGTCTTCAAAAAAATATAGCAAGGCAAACAAAAATATGACAAGGCAAGCAAATTAGCTGGAGTGCTTACTGAACGTGAGACAGTATATTAATGTGCTTTGTTTGATGTTAATCATTTGTTTTCTTGTTTAGTGCTTGGTTTTTTGAAAATCTTAAGATTCTTGCCATCCACAGCTGCCTAATAGGTGATATTTTTTAAAAAGTTAAAAGTGATGCTGCCTTTCTTTCCAAAGAGACTGTGCTGGATTATGCAATGTTTGACTAGGTTTTTACTGGTTTGTTTTTGAAATGCGTTAACACTGGTGTATTTTCTGAAACACAGTCTGGTGGTGCAGCTGGCTCGAGATCTTCAGGCTGACTTCTATCCTCACTTTCATGACTTTTTCCTGGCCATCACCAAATTACTGGATACACAGGACACAGAGCTGCTAGAATGGGCTTTTACCTCTCTTTCCTATCTCTACAAATATTTGTGGAGGTTGATGGTGAAGGACATACACAACATATACAGGTAAAAACCATGTTTAATGTCTGTCTTGATCAGCAGTTACTAGATGCTGTAGAAATGTAAATGCCCCATGAATACCTGACCTAATGCTTCGGTATACTTGTTAGCATGTTTTCTCAGCTTTTCTCAGAGAGATACTGGCCAAGCTCCAGCAAGTGCATGGACTTCTGGGCTTGGGGAATTTCTGAGCTTCAGGTTAAAGGTTGATTTCGTATGTGCTTGCCGTGTTTTTAAACCTTTCCCAGGTATCTGCTTTTGGCAGCTGCTGTAGACTGAGCGTGTGGCCTGACCCAGTGTGACCACTTGTTCAGTCTTGAATTGCTGATGTTGATTTCTTTTGACATAGGCAGTGGTTCCATGTTTCTTCCTCCTAATTTCAGTTTGGAACAGATGGAGCAAAAAACTGGTTACAGATTTCCTTCCCAGCCCAGGCTAAGCTGTTGAACATACTGAAAAATGATCTGTTCCATTTTAGAGAATCTGAGGCACCATTCCCTCTGCAATGAACATGTGATGAGCCACCTGCCACTGTTACTGATGCCATCAAACTGCAAATATTTATCAGCCTTGCAAACTGAATCTTTCAAAACTTTTAAGTGTATAGGAGAGCCTGTTGGCTCAACTGAAATACAAATCTGGCATATAAATCAACTTTGGTTTCACTTATTGCTGCTAAACATATATCTTAAAAATCTTGATGCTGCAGTTGAATCTGTGGATCCACAGATTTTAAAGGTATTTCTGATTGTGACTTCATTTGCCTGCCACTGTCATTTGACCTTCTTTGCAAAGCTCTTGTTCTTTATCCAGGGAGAGTGGAAAGGAATCTAGATGAGGAAGGTATTGCCCCTCTCTAGGAGGACAGGTTCTTAGTGTTTGTAAAAAGTGGTAATGTAAACTGGAAACAATTTTTTTAACCAGCAGATGACAAATCTTGCATTGCCCCTGAGACAATGGATTATTTTGTGTCTTTGTAGCCTGTACAGCACCCTGCTGGCTCACCACAAACTCCACATCAGAAATTTTGCTGCTGAAAGTTTTGTGTTTCTAATGAGAAAGGTAAGTGGGATGTTTGGTGCTATCTTCATTTTGAGTTGGTTTTTAGATTCAATGTGTAGTATTAGGTTTTCTCCAGAGAAGGGTTAACAAGGCCTGAACTGGCATACAGCATGTCCTGAGTTGTCATTTTTAGTGAATATTTTACTGAGAATGTCATGCATTGCATGTCAGTAGTGGCAAATAGAGGCCTTAGCACTCTGTGTTTTAAGAGACGTTAAACTAAATGTCTGTGGTTGATTTATCTAAAATGACTAGAAATAGTAAGGTGGTCCTGCAGAAGGGAGGCTTGAATTTGTATACGCACATTTGCCCACTGGCTTTTTTGCAAATACTTTTAAGGCCTTTGTAGAACTTAAATTCTTGTGGCAGAGTTTTTGCCACAAGATCTGAAGATCACAGTATGTAACATTCCTAGGCAGATCCACCAAGATCAGTAAGGAAAGGGAGTGATAGTTGTTGGTTTTTCTTTAATCAAAATATACAAGAGCCAGGATTCCTTAGACTGGCTAGCACGTTTAAGTAGCCTCATTTTTCTTCTAAGTTGAGAGATCTTAAGAAAGCATGTTCATTTGACTGGTTGTTTTTGGAAATTTCTGAACTTTTAGTCAAATCCTCAGAAAATGAGGTGTTTAAAATACTGAGCCAGAAGTCCCTGCAGTATTTCAAGTGTGGTTCTAGTTTTGGATGACTGGATTCTACGCTCAGCTGATACACATCTCTTTCTCATCAGGGCAGTGATTTCTGTGTTTCAGTTGTGACCAGTTTAATAGTGCATTTATGCACATGTTTAAAATCATGGAAAGAATCAAACCCACGTATTTCAGCTGCAATGACCTCAGCAGACCTGTGTACATCCTGGGGCTGTGGGAGCTGTACTGACTGAATAGTTGATCAGCTTTCTTCTTTGAATTTCCTTGTGTGGTCACAGAAATAATAAGTTTGAGCTGTTGTGGGAAGGCACGACTAGGAGAATAACATGGTGCTGTGGAGCCATTTGATTGCCTCCATCCATCTGGCAGCTCTGAATAGAAGATAACATTTTTTTCTCCGTATGTTTTGTAGGTTTCCGATAAAAACACACTCTTCAATTTAATGCTCCGTGACCTGGGAGAGCACCCTGGAAAGGTGGAAGGTGTAGGACAGCTGCTTTTTGAGATGTGCAAGGGTGTTCGAAACATGTTCCACTCTTGTGCAGAGACGGTAAAGACAAGACTGCTGCTTTAGCTGTTGCTGTAACAGGCCTTAGGCAGTGCTCACTGAAACCATTGAGTGTTTTCTCATTCACCTCAGTGGCTCCTTGGTGATAAGCACGGTGTTAATTACTTGGTAGGATCTGAAAGCCTTCTAAGACTATTTTTTGAGATAGGAAGGTTGTTTAAATACTTCCTGTGCAGCATTCCTATATGTTGAAATTGTACTTCTTGCTGATATTTCAGATTTTAGGTGATAACCTTCTTTTTTTCCTGTAGTCATTCTAGAAAGAATTGAGATCACTGGAATATTTTAGCAATACATTGCACTAATTAGTTTTAGGATTGCTAGGTTTATTTTCTGAGTGTAAGAACACGATATGCACTTTTCCTGTGCAGGCTATGAAGTTAATTCTGTTGAAGCTGGGGCCTATTACTGAAGAAGAAATTGAGCTACCATGGGTAGCTGTTGGAGAAGCCTTTGAGCAGATGATCAGATCAGCTGCAGTGCATATCCATAAGGAGCATTTTGACATTGTCTTCAAGTGCCTGGAGGTACACTAATTATTTTTCTTCTTACTGTTACTTTTTTATTAATGAGTGACTGAGAAAAAATTCTGCACTTACTGAGAAAAGTATTTATGTTTTATTGGACCAGAACTAGGTTTTTAAGGTTTTTTTTCTGCTTCGGAAACATAAAATACAGAGTCATGTGCATGGAAAAATTTCCACCCTTCTTCTCTAAATACAGAGTTACCCTGGTGGCTGTTTTGTGAGTGAGAAAGGAACTACTGTAGATGAGACTCGGAACTCAGTCCTATGGCTGGGTGAGGATGGTTTGTACGATCTGCCTTTGCACACATAGCAGAACCCTTGCTGGAATGTAGTACTTGTTTTATGTTGCTGAACTATATATTGGTGGTTCAAAACCACTTTGTGGCAGTAAAGGGGGAGCTTTTTACCCTGCACATCTTTTTAAAGCAAAGACTTGGATTAAACCTGGAAATCCAAGTTTGAGACTTTCAGCCAAGTACTGAAAATAAGAATGTTTTCAGTCTGGGTGTTCCTGTGTTGCTGCTTGGTGGTTACACTCTGGTTTGAAGGAGCACAGCTGAGTGCTGTGGGCTGTGCTATGTTGCATCAGGGTGATGGAGAATAATCAGCAATCACACAGCCTGGCAGTGTGTTTTACTTTCCTGACCAATATTTAAAAGTTTACAAATATCTGGGAGAGGGATTTGCTAAGGGGAATTGAAACCTCTTGCAAATGACAACACAGACTTTGTCTGTTGTGCTCCTCAGAGGGATGAAATGGGAAACTGGAGGTAATGGTTCACATGAGCTTTTTTAGGGTAGTCCTTCCATCATGGATAAATAATTCCTATTGGTTCCTTCTTGAGACTCCTTCGCTGTGACTAACTGGTTTCCTAGAAGATCCCATCCTGTTCCTCTGGTCTCACCCAATATGATAAGCAGTTGTTACCTGACTGTCATTGGCTACATATTTGTTTACCACTGAATATTTTGTACCCCTGAGGTTTCTTTGACTCAGCATCTGCAGTTGTTATGAAATCTTGGAAATTTGTTACATACTTCCTTTTTTTTTTAATGAGGCTTTTTCTTTTACCCTGGGAACTGGTGGATGCATGGGGATATCTTGCTCCGAGGAAAATATTCGTGTAGTCTGTGATAGCTGTCTAAATTGGATTCAGTTTGTTGGATCAAGGATAGGAGTTTATACCTTCTGGACAGAAGGAGATGCTAATGTAGAATATACATTAAATGTGTAAATGCTCTCTCAGCATCCACATTTGCATAATGATGCATAAAGTGTAAAAGTGCCTAAACTCTGATAATCCCAGTGAAAGCTGGGTGCTTCCATACCATTGTGGGTCTGGACCCCAATATTTCTCTTTCCTATTCGTCTATCAAGTGTTAGCCTCTCTGGAGACCCTCAGTTTAGAAGTTGTGTTTCTGTCCAGGGAATCTGGGATGTGTTTTTACCTAAGGGAAATTTCACAGTGTTTCTGCAAGGTATAATTTGTGGAACATGTACGAGAGAGCTAACAATAGTTTGTTGGGCAGCTGAGATGTTGATTGTTTAGAATGCCCTTCAAACAGCAGTAAGTGAAACCATTTATCTGAAACATTTCATTTCCCTATTTTATTTAAACAGGAGTCACTCTTAGATTTGCAGAGGAAAATAACTAAGGTCAACTGCTCTGTGGCTTCAGAGCAGATGGAAAGAATTCTGCAAGCTTATCTGATCTTAGTGCAACATGCAAATGGATCCAAAATCTCACTGCCTGAAGATGTCTGTCAGGTAGGTCAGACTGTCACTTGGATGTGTCGGGAGAAATGTCAATTGATATGGAAGAGGTGTGGTCAGTCAAAGCATTCATACACATTTCTGATGCATCACTGGGCTTAGGATTTGAGTTGAGTGAACAAAGACATATTTTGAGTATTGCTACCTCTCTGATCCTGTGAGATTTTACCTCTGTATTGTAATACTAGTATAGCCCAGCTTTAAATGAGCCATGGGGAAAATGGGCGGACTGCTTCTAGAGTCTGTTCCTGCCACTGTGGAGGAGACTCCCTCGCATCAGTGGTGTAGAGCAGTTCCACCAGATTCGCTTACATTTGACCCCATTGGGGTAGATTTAGGGCACTCAAACTTCAGTGGGACTTTTAGGATTCATTTCTGTTGGCTGTAGCTTAGAACTCCGTGCCCTTCTGGTCCAGGAACTGTCCAGGCCATTCAGACGAGAGAATCATCTTCATGGACAAATACGAGTTCTCTCTTTTTCATTTCAGGTTTTAATAAAAATGTTACAAACACCATATCTCTCATCATCTTGCTGCAAGGTGCTGCTAAACACCATTTCTGCATTCCTGCTGGCCGAGAATGTTTTGTTGCCAGATTCTTTGACCAAGGAAGCTATTCAGAAGGTAACATGGGTTGCTGCTTAAGCCGGAAATCCCAGACTTCAAATTCCCTAGAGCAGGGTGATTTCTGGACATTGTATTTCAGGCTGGGAAATCTGCTATAGGGTTACCTTTAGCATTTTGCACAGATAATGAAGAAGCTGCCCAGTGCCTTAAATCAAGTCTAATGAGGTCTTGGGATTACCTGACTGTCTTGCACAGGCTGTCAGTATAGCAGTACCACCATGGCAGACATCACTGCAGTGAAATCCAGACTGATTCAAACACCTATAGCCTCTGTAGAGAAAGGAAGGAGAACAGAGAAGGAATATGTCCTGCCTGAGGTGATAAAGCAGATCACTGAGTAAACTTAGTGAAACAAATACATTTTTAATTAAGTTTCCAAGCATTTAATGAGCATGCCTTAACCTTGTGAACAAGGTTCATACAAGTGCAGTTTTGATTTAGAAAGTACAGGGGTAAGCGTATTTTCAGTACCACCTTTGCTCCTGGAGTATTGACAGGATTAGCTGCATACATTCCTACCAAATGTAGTGTTGCAAAGATTAATAGGAGATTATACTATGGAGTCTGATTCCTTAGTTTTCCTGTTACAGTGCATTATAGTTTTGCAATTAACACTGTGGACCATAGTTAGGGGGTGTGTGTGTGGGGGTGTGTGTGTGGGGGTGTGTGTGTGTAAAATATTTGAAATAAAAATGCCATGCAATTTACAGTGAAAAAGCAAGAGTTGCAATNTTCCTTAGGTGTGCTGTTGCAGTGCATTATAGTTTTGCAATTAACACTGTGGACCATAGACTGTGGACCATAGTGTGGGGGTGTGTGTGTGGGGGTGTGTGTGTGTAAAATATTTGAAATAAAAATGCCATGCAATTTACAGTGAAAAAGCAAGAGTTGCAATTGTTTAAAAAAGATCAAATTTCATTTGGTCTTCAATATTGACTTACGCTGAAGTAAGATTGGTTCTACCTGTGGCATGAGGCCAGTTTTGCTCAGGAAACTTCTTCAAACATTTGAAGATATTTGTGTGGGCTTCTGTTAAACTGGAGGAGGCTTAGAGCTGTCCTTGTGTTCTGAAGGATCTGGGAAAGAGAGATCTGGGTGTGTATTTTATCTTGGCATTGAGGAGCACTTACCCTGGGTATCTCAAAGGACTCTTCCTATTTTGGTTCCTTCAGAAGCACAGAGGCTGGCTCTGCCTGTGAGGTAGTAAACTTTTTGCAACCTGCTACACAGAAAAAATGCTGAGTTGAAATATATTTTAGGCCTCAGCTTTTTCCTAACAGTTGGTGTGTCTGTGCTGCAGTCCTAGAACTTTCAACTTATATTTTCCACATCACACTGAAGAGATAGCTCAGTTGTCTTTGCACAGAGACAGTAGGATCCAGCAGTGTTTTTCAAAAAGGGTTGTGTCAGTAGGGTTTGTTAAAAAGGACTGTGCATTTTTGTACCTGAATTGTCACTTGGAAACACTGCTGCTTGGTGTGCTGGAATTAGCAAGCGACCCAGGCTGGGTATCTCAGAGTTCAAAGCATGCTTGATTTGAATAGCAGAAAAGATGTCCCATAGGTAGTGAAGAGATGACTGTGAGATGTCTCTCGTTCTGTCAACCTTTCACTTGCATCTTGCAGGTATTTGCAAGTGGGTTTGAACGGCATTTTCTTTTGGACTTCTCTGAAGCAATGTTCACAATGAAGCAATTTGAGAGGGTAGGTGAAAATGTTTGTGCATTATGTTTATTTTTGTTGCTAAAGAGAACGACTGGAGAATCCACAGTATATTTACCTGCCTTGTATGCTGAAGGATTGTTGTATACTGACATGATGTTTATTTAAACTTCTGGCATGATCTGATAAGAAGGAAAGTGGTTACTTTGTTACTGTGTTCAAGTTTTGTAAACATTCTCAGAGTTGGAGAAGGTGATAGGTATCTGTTCACAAAAAGAAGCTTGTCTGGAGAAATTAAGAGGGGAGTGTGTTATGGATGGGAGGAAGAGGAGTTCTGGAGAAATTAAGTGGAAGTGTATAAGCCCTATAACTGGTGATATGGGAGGAATCAAATTAATTAAATGGAGTGGGAGGTGAAAGCCAAGTCAAGGATCTGGAATGTCCTGATAAGACTGGATTTGGTGCAGAATGAGTTTTTGCTTTAAATTACTGTCCCTGCTAGGATAAGAAAATGTCTGTGTGCTGGTGTCTAGGAGCACCAGAATTGGTAAGTCCGATGCTTTGCTGGCTTATTGGTGAGCATTTGGATTTCTGTGGTTGGTGTTGTGGGGTTTTTTGTGGATTAAAGAGACTTACCAATCTTTGACTTCTTACGTGGGATTTTTTTTGTCTCTTCAGCATTTTCTCCCATGCTTTCTAGAATACACTGAACATTGCTTCTCTGGCACAGATGCCATCACAAAGGACGAGGCCGTGGCAATTCTGGCTAAACTCATTTTGGTGAAAGCAGAGCCTCCTACCATTGGTTCAATGGCATTTGAAAAGTATCCTCTTGTTTTCACTGAAGCGTCTGTCAGGTGAGACTTCTCAAGTTTAGCAAATACTAGGTATGTCTGTGTGGCTCCAGGCCTGAAGGCCAGGCAGAGCACATAATAGTTCCCTCCAGTATTTGCTGGAGCTGTGTAAATAGCAGCATTGTAAACCAAATGATATAGTAGGATATAATTTTCCTTTTTGAAATTATATGAGAAGAGGTACTGCTTTGGAAAGGTGATCACTGATACAAACAGTGTTTTGGTGCATGTATGATGGGGATCTGTTAGACCATCGTGCAAACTTCATCCCTTGGCAGTTAACCTTTGTAGCGAGTGCTGCAGTTCAGGTTCTCATCATTACAAACCTCCTGCCTGTGCCTCAGCTTTTTACCCCATATGCATATGTCTTGTCCAGGAGCTTCCTTGGCAGCAGTACTATAGTCTTGCCATAGAACACAGCTGGATACCAAAGGACATGTAATTAACCCAGAAGCAAGCAGCACTGTGCTGGCACAGCTTGACTGCTTTTAGTTGCAAAGCTAGCTTGGTTCAGTGAGGTGGTTGCTTTCCCCAGAGCCTCTTTGGAAAAATTAGGGGTAACCACTGAAGCACAGAATGACAGAAGCTAATCTAATGATAGTGATTTTTCTAGTAATTCTAACTCAGCTAATTCAAAACTTCTGACTTCATATTGCCTTTTATGTAAGGTTTTCTCTTTCCTTAAAGCAGTCCACTTTTTGTGGGTTTTTCCTATTTTTATTTAATAAGAGTGGAAGCATTGAGGTTTAGGGAACAGAAGGTTGAGTCAAAATGATTAAATTTGGGTTTCTTCCCTTGTTCTCTTTGTTTATTGATCTCTGTTTTGTCAGTGGTTTGGAGTACACAGCTGCAAGGACCTTGGTCCTACTTGGACTTTTTTTGTGCTCTTGCAATGTCAGTGTTGCAAATTATGGCCAGGAGACATCTCAAGAATTGCATATCCTGACTCCTATCTAGTTATTGAATACTCCAATTCTGGAGATTTCTGAGCTGCCTCTGGCAGTCTGTGCCAGTATTTTGATATTTTTATGGTTATACAGGTGGTTTTTGATTTATTTGGGCTTTTTGGCTTTGGGGTTTTTTGTTGGGTTGTTAGGGTTTTTTTCCCCAGTCCTCAGTGTATAACTTAAACCTTCTTTATGGCTGTTTAAATCCCTTGCTGCTTATCTTATCTGCTGGAAACATGAAGAGCAGAATATTTCTTACTCTTTGCATCAAGCTTTTACAAATAGCAGGCTTTCATCATCAGACATGTCTGAGATCTTTCTCTGGACCAGCAATCCTAATTCCTTGAGGTTTATCTCATAAATGTTTTTTCTTAAGCCTCTAATGATTCTTACTGTTGGCTTTTTATTAGCTTCTGTATTTCTTGAAGGGTGAAGCCTGTGCAGTCTTCTGACTGTGATCTTGTAAGCTCTGGGTGGAATGGAAAGGTTGCTGTGCTTGGAGTGTGAAGGACTCCTGTTCATATGTTTCAGTATGGTGTCAACTCCTTCTGCCTGCAGATAGGCTTGTTGCTTTGGGCTCACCTGGTGATTCCATTTTAGTCCCAAAACTTCTACCTCACTGGTGGTTTTCTGTTATCCATCTATGTCAATGTTATCGTGGTTTATTAACAGCAGTCACAGAGATGAGTCTCAGGTGTTCCTAGACTCTATATGTCCTAGTTGTGAGGGTGTCCAACTGAGAACTAGTGTCTTTTCTTCTAGAGATATTATTAGAACTTGAAATAAAGACCTGACATTTCTTATGGGCCATGTTTTGTGCTCTTCAGCATGACTAGATAATACTTTGTGCTGTAGAGGACATTGAGAAGAAAAAAATCCCTTGTGTTGTGCAAGTCCTTTTTGTTAGAAGTAGACAACATAATTTTGAATATCATAGGAGCAAAAGGAACAATCTGATATGCAGTGGTGGATTACTAAAACATTTGGTTTTGTTTTCAGTTCTAACACAAGGCAACAAACAAGTAAAAGACAAGGAGAAAAGGCAGAAGTACCGGTGTTGGATCATGTGCTGTCTTTAATCCATTTATCAGAGACGGAAGACATCACTGACCTTTCACAGGCTTGGGTTGCCTTGGTTGTACTGCCACATATTAGGTAAGGGATATTTTAAGGTACTATTGTCACGTATTTCTGTAATACTGTGTACTTTCTTACTGCCTACTAGTTCGCTTTCTGTAAATCAGTTTACTTAGGAAAGGACAATGATTGCTGATGCTAGGCTCGGGAAACCGGGCTTAGAAGTCAAAGACAAGTGCTGCATGATAATACCATGAGTCAACAGTAAACACAGAAGTAGAATATCAGTTGCTTGATTGCCGTCTCACTAAATTTAGTACGTTAGTACATACAGATGTTCTTGACATGTTTCAGTTTGTGTGTTTTAAGCACAATCCTTTCTCAATAGTGTTTTTTCAGTAATTATTGAAGGACTAGTTAGAAAGAAGATGCAGTGAATGCTACAACTTAAATTGTGAATCAGAAATAGCAAAAACATTTTGGTGCTGATTTCAAACTTGGAATGAGCTACCTGTAATTTAATAGAGATAAATGAGATAGAAAGTTTTGATATGTAGGTGTCAGTGTAACAGAAATAAGTCTTCCCATTTATTTTGGTCAGACCAATGAACAAAGACCACATTCTGCCTCGTGTGACAAGTTTTATAGACTCTCTCTTCACAGCCATTGACAAAGGAAGCCTCTGCAAAGGTCAGTTACAGTTACTTCCTGTTTATTTGTTTTTTGTTGGCATATAAAGAAATAAAAGCAGTTTTTCTGATGACACAGAGCATGAAAATGAATAGTGGTAGCATTGTGTCCAAAATTATTTACCAGCTTGACTAAGAAGAGCAAAGCTTGGGAGGAAACTACCTTGGGAAACAATTCTGCATTTGCTGTTCATAATAATGATGGGATGACAGATGTCCTACATAGTGGAAGACAGAGGTAATTGGGAAGGAAAAGAAGAAAGTGAGAAAAAAAGGAAGGAAATCTATCTAAACCAAATCCAGGCTGAAGCTGTCAAGTGAAGGAGAGACTATTGACCGATAAGCTCCAATTCAAGCCTATAGTGCAAAGTTTAGGGCTTTGCCATCTGTCAGTTAATAGCTACACATCGATAACAGCTATAAACTCAATCTAGCACACTCCAATCAAATGTCATTATCTCAAGCCCTTTGAGCTCCATGTTGGGTGCCAAAAAAGACTGTTGTGGTTTAACCCCAGCTAGCAGCTAAGCCACACACAGCTACTCACCTGCTTATACTTGCCCAGTGGGATGGGGCAGAGAATCAGAATAGTAAAAATGAGAAAGTTTGCGGACTGAGATGACGGCAGCTTAATAGGTAAAGCAAAAGCCACGCACAGAAGCAAAGCAAAACAAGGAATTCATTTACCATTTCCAGTGGGTGGGCAGGAGATCTCCAGGAAAGCAGAGCTCTGCCATTTGTAATGGTTACTTGGGAAGACAAACACCATCACTCTGAACATTGCCCACTTTATTTGCTGAGCATGACCATATGGTCTGGAATATCCCTTTGGTCAGTTGGGGTCAGCTGTCCTGGATGTGTTCCCTCCCAACTCCTTGTGCACCCCCAGCCCCACGCATTGGTCGGCTGGTGTGAAAAGCAGAAAGGGCCTTGATGCTTTGTGAGTGCTACACACTGCTAACAGAAACATCCCTGTGTTGTCAACACCATTTTCAGCACAAATCCAAGCCAGACCCTCATACCAGCCACTATGCAGAAAATCAGCTCTATTCCAGCCAAGACCAGCACATTCTCTGCCTGTTACTCAATACTATTTGTGTCATGCTCAGGTACCACACTATCCGATACAACCTCATAATCCACCCCTTCTCCTCCCATCCTTTGAGAATCGTTCCCTTAGCCTGTGGACCACCCCCGTAAAATGTTCGCAGAATATCCACTGAGTTCATTTAGTCCATGAATTTGGGCTCCATCTGTTACAGTGGTAACTCAGGACAGGAGAGTTGGTGTCTTGTGTGGAACTCTTTGCCACCAAAGTCAGCTCATGTTGGTTCACTGCTGCACTAGCACTGCTTCTTTTAAAGCCTGTCCTCCACCGTTTTGGATCGTTCCTGCTATAGTAATTCCTACAACATGCAACTAAA
>VYZQ01037228.1:10054-41939 GCA_013400655.1 Mystacornis crossleyi
ATGCTGTTGCAGTGGGGTCTCCTGCAATCTTCCCAGAAGACAGCTTAGTCTGTGGAAAGAATCAGGGAAGAATATTTTTGATAGATGTTCATAGATGTTTATTTATTATTATCTCTGGCCGCATGGTCCTGGCTCAGGCACAGACTGACTCCAAAGACTCAAGAATCATGGGAACACCAACCTAAGTACAGGATTCTCGGGGCGGGGGTACATTTGAAATAGCCAGTGAGGACCAGAACTGGGATACATGTGACCAGGGAGCAGGGAAAAACCCGTATGTCCCAGGGCATGTTCCCATCCCAGGGCCCCTCCCCCGGAGGGGGACCTCCACAATGTACATCTGAGTGAAGTGCTATATATAGAGGAGGTTTCAAAGTATAACATTTCTATTTTCTATTACTGCCTGTACAGAAATGGATACTTTTCCATTTGGGAATGAGATCCAAAAGTCCTAATGATTCAGAGTATTCTAATTAATTAATAAATTAACATGAAGCATCATCTCTGTCCTACCAAAGACTCCGTGACTGATAACAGCATTACTGCTAGGACTGTAAGAACATATAACATCAGGGTATTTTAGGGAAGTGTATTTGTTCCAACAGATGTCTTACTGAAAACCTCAAGATCAGAACTGACTCAAAATATCTGAATTTGTGTTCCTCAAAGTGAGTGTGTGTTCTCAAATCTTACAATAGTATAAATTAATTATACTGTGGAAATAGTGTAAATGCTTTCTGAGTATGTGAAGATTTAGTGTGGGTAACAGCAGATTTTGAGTCTTTCTAAAGTAGGGAGAAAGTAGAGCTTTTCTGCTGTGCTAAAATAAACATTAAAAGGTGGTTTAAAATCCCTTGTAATCAATAAATGTTTTTCTCCATTTTAGGGGCAAGGGGTGCTTAACCATCCTTTCCTAAGTTTTACTGTCATATATGCTGTAATTCTTTTGATAGTACATCTGAGGAAAGCACACATTTGAGAATCATAAACAACTGACTCCAGTTTTATAGTAGTGACATTATGAAATTGTGACAGCTAGAATAACTTGATATCTGTTGCTGACCTTTTCCAAAGATATTTAGTGTTAGAAAGCTACAGGAATAATTCCTTGATTAATACCACGTGGAATTTGAATTTGCTTGGTGGGCCTAAGGGAGATATTTAGAAACTGATCAGCAAGTGCTCATCAGCCTCAAGAAATTCAGTTTGGAAATTTGGTTTAGATCATTTTTTGTTGTCAGAATTAGCTAGAAGAAAGACACATCTCCACATGTGGAGTGCCATTCTGGTTTGTTTATGTTTTTTATGTCTACTGCCTGCTGTTATTGCCATTCTTGTTCTTCAGTGCTTCTGTTTTAGATCCTTCTATTTCTCTGATGCAGAGACTTTGTTCCAATAACCTGAACAGTATTTAATAAAGCTTTATATTCTAGGACAATTAAATAGTAAAAATTTATAAAAATGACACAGTGTTTCATTTGCATTGTTAGACACAGAAGTCTTTTACTGTGCCTACCTGTGTTTTGTTGTTTCCGTACCTTGGAATTACATGTATGGGGTAAATGAAAGGATAAAGATTATTTACATTTGGTGATGCTAATTCAAGTTACAGACAAAGATATTACTTTCTGCCTTTCATTCTGCCTCTGGAATAGGGAAATCTTCTGATTTTTTGCTCATCTTCTCCACAAGGATCTGCAGGACAGATTATCTGTGCTGGGCTTGTACAAATCCAAGTGATATGGCTCTTAGCTACCACCATTGAAGTTGGTCTTGGCTTTCTGCCAGCTCCAGGTCTCTTGGTATTTAATTTCATATTGAAAGGAAGAATAGAACAAAGAGTAATGATAATCTGTCATGCTTTAGGATGGCTGTTGCTTTCAGGTATGCTCAGAAAAATTTCGGCTGTTTGAATTGCAGCAGTTGTTTCCTTTGGTGCCTTATAATGATTTGAGCTCTTTGCCTGAAGATATTGTCCCAGGTATCCCTCTGACATGGGGTCATATTCAGTTCTTATTCTTCTCTTCAAAGCACCTAGCAGCAATGTGTCCAAGGACACACTGCTTTGATGTGGTATCCAACTGACATAAAATTCTGCAATAGATCATGACAAAAACATCAAATCTAGTAAGAGGACAGTTGATGGGCTTTCTTGCTGACATGACTGTGGACAGCTGCAGATCCACTGCCTCTAAGATCCTAGTATAAAACTCACTTCTCTTTAGAATAATTTTTCTCGTGTCAATGACAATAAAAAGAAATTCTAAATGTGCGCTCTTTTCTTCTTAGAAAAAAGTAGTAGCAACATGTCAACAATGATCTTAATGTGTGGAGGTGCCCTAATGATAAACCCGGTATCATACCTGAATAGAAAAACTAAAATGCCCAGGAAACATCCAGGACATAAGGCAGGTCACGACCTATTTCACACCTTCCAAAAGAAGGTGCAGATAAAAATTCTGTCTCTTCTGTGAATGTTGCAAGACTGAGCACTCCAGTGGTTTCTTATAAAAATGTAAACTCGAGAATTTGCTTAACTTTGAGACTAAACCAGTAACCTTTCATCAGTTAATTTACTGCAGTTTGCTGATTCCCTGCTCTGTACAGCCAAAGTGCTGTGTGGTTCAACTTGGGGTTCAGTTTTTCCAGTCCTATTTTGGTGGCTTTTGGGCACACAACTTGGTACTCCCTCTGGATGCAAACTGAGATATGCTGGAAAACACTGTGCAGCCTTGTGCTCCTCTTGCCTGGCATTGGGATGGCAGAGCCCTTACAGGGATCAAGTGCTAATGTTCAAATGTAAGCTCAGTGAAAGCAGAACTGTTAAGCACTCTCACAGTATAATAATTGCTAAATAGAACTTCCCAAGAAAATTGAAAGTATCCTTCCCACCTACTTGTTAACAATGAAGTCAAATTGACAAGCAAATAGTTCTTTATTTTTTGTTTGTATGTTTTTTTTGTTATTTAGGTATTGTGGTCTTTATACTGGAGTTAAAATGTGTAATGTAGGGTCATATAATGTTAAAAATATCTATGGAACAGATTCTGCCTCAGAGCATGAGGGTGAACTAAATACTTGGAGAAGGTTGAGGTAATTCTGTGGTATGTGTCTTTCATGTGTCTTTCCTCTGCCCTAAACTTAGTATCTGAAAACTTAGAATTCTTCTTTACATTGGTCTTTTCCTTTTATTGTTGTGGTGTTTTCCTTTTTTTCTTTCTGGACTTTTTCTGGCGTGTTAGTTCTGTGTGGATAGTTTTTCCTAGGTATCATCTGCATTCCCTCCCTTTTACTTGTTTTCTTTATTTTTATTTATTTATGCATATTGGACACTACATGCTCATAGCACCTTTTATGTTCCACAGCTGACTTCATTTTAATTTGTGAAAGATGCTAAGTGCTACAAAAGGACCAGTAGGCGAAATACAGGTGGATAGGTGGGCAACAAGATAGGGCAGTCAGCTTGCAAAAAATCCCCATACAAATGTTGTCAGCCAACAAATGACAAGTCCCAACACATCTTACTTTTATAGAATTTCTGTGTTTTTTACACACTGCTCAGTATTTATCGGTTTCTCCAACCTCGAAATGGGAACAATTCCTTTGAAAAATGGATTCAGATTATTTTGTTTCACCCTACTCTCTAAGTAGCAATGTGTCTTCTGCTAAAATGCTATTTTGTAACTTAAAGGGGGATCATTAGTAAATTATGACCTCTGCCCTCTCTGTCCTATGAAGCAGTGGGAAGTGATTTGTTTTCTAGCAAACCAATACTTTCCAAAATATAATAGTGTCAAGCCTCTCCTACTTTGGAGGAAAACGGGAGTCAAAGTTGTAACTGCTTTGGTCTTGCAGCGTGAAGGTTAGTATAGTCTAGATCTCATTTGGTAGAAATTATAATTTGAATCAAAGCTGTTGGCTCAGGCATAAATAGACTCCTTGTTCATAATGATTTACCTTATATCCTTTCTGTGAGAGGAAAGATTTTTTGTGGGAACAAATGAATGCCATATGTTCTGTGTAGTATGGATGAACACTAAAAGAGGAAAAAAGTAGGTGTGAGAACTGTTACAGACTATGGCATATCTACTGAAATACTCATTGGGGTCATTCTCCGGCAGCCGTTTAGGCAGACAATTTGTCAGATATTCAGCTTACCCAGAGCTTTCTCTTCTATCAGTTCTGAGCCTGTAATGTGCTAGGGCTGAATGAGCTTGCATTGAATGTGTGTTTAAGGAATACCAGACAGCCCAACGTTTTAGTCCGTTAGAGTTACTGACTTTCACTTAAGTGCAATTAACAGCCTTGACTGGGCTTGATGGGCAGGTTTTGTGAAAGAAACTTCATGCTTGGGAGATAACTTGGAGCCATGCAACAAATACACTCAAACCGCACTCAAACATTCTTTTGGGCCCACTCTGCCTTGATAAACCTCAACCTTTTCCTTACCTGCTGTGCAGAGCCAAGCTGTGTTTTATATAAAGCACTCTATATATCCTTTTTTCATTTGCCCCCCCCCCTCCTACTTTTTTATGTTCATTCNCTTTTTTTTTTTAATTGATGTGAATTGTGTGATTGTACTGTAACTGTGCACGTGTGTGTTATTACAAGGACCTCAGTGCATTAGCAATAAAGTGCACTAAGATCAGGACTTTACTGTTTAATTTTCCAGTTCTTTGAGGAAACAAGATTTTGTAGAGGCACACCATCATATGAACAAAGAGTAACAGAAAATGTTTACTCCTAATAAAGTGAACTTGGGCCTTGATCTAGTTTTTGACACTTATCAGCAATGCCTTTGCAAACTGGTAGTGTGCAGGATTGTTTCTGAATTTAGCTGATACGGGGTATATTTTCAAGTCTGCATACTTGTTGGGATCCCAAACGTTAGAAAAGTAAATGATCTGGAAAGTTAAAAAATAACTGTGATGGAGTGGAAGAATATGATATCAAATATATTCTGGATGTTTGTGGTATTTTTTGTAAACATGACTAATCCCATTTTTTGTGCAAGTTAAACAGGTCTAAATCTGCAGGGTTTAGTGTTGTTTTTTTTTGTGGGTTTTTTTTGTTTTTTTTTTTTTTTAATGGGAGGCTGCCCAGACTTGTTTTATTTTGTTTTATTTTACTACTCTTTCTCTGAGTAGTTCTGCAATGACAACAGAAACCTGACTGCTTTTGTAAAGTACCTATAGCCTAAATATTTAGAGTTTTGTCTTTGGTCTGGGAGTCTACCTACCCTTTCAATCCATGAAATACTGAAGTTTTGAAGGAAATTTATCATCCTTTAGCTGAAGGAAAAAAATACATTGCTGACAATAAATGGATGGAGCCATACTGCTGTTGCTGAAATAACATCTGCTTATGGGGGACACACACACACACGCATCATGACTTTGATCCAGCATTTTTTCCTTACATCGGTAGGATTACATTGGGAACCATAACTTTTTTTCTTCTACATAATACTGCTAAATATTCTCAGTAATTCAAAATCAGTAACATTTTATAAATGAGCATATAATGTAAACTCAAGTATGTACTTCTTTGGAGCTTTAAATCCTGCTTTCAGCATAAAGACAGATTGTTGGTGTAGTAAATTAAAGCTGCTTTACTGCAGCTATTTTATCCAATGTTCTTTCACAGACCCATATTAATATTTTATCCCCTTTAATATCATTGCATGATGCAGGCTTAATTTAAATAGATTTGACGGGCCTCTTGGTTGGCTTGACAACCAGAGGGAAAAATTAATGTTCTGCATTTAATCTCAGCTCAAGGCGCTAAATTATTTTGGAGGTCGAAGCTGTCATGCATATCATGCTAAATTATTGAATGTAACAACTATTAGCCTGATGTCTATTTATAGATTTTTTTCTTTTAATTATTGTTTACTTCATGCATCTTCAGCTAATTTTGAAGGGAACATCTTAAATTTTACCCATCCAATACAGTACTACTGTATCTTTTACAGATGCAGTATTGGAGGTTGTTTAACCAGCAATTGAAAAGGAGATGATGGAGTTGGAAGTCCTTAAAGCTATGGAAACAAAAAAGCTTTTCTGCTCTGATGAGTTGTGTGATGTATAGAGACTGTGTAACATACTCTTAGTTACTTCAGTTCAAATATATTTAACTTTGAAAGTTCATAAAAGAAAAA
This sequence comes from Mystacornis crossleyi, assembly GCA_013400655.1. Classification (NCBI taxonomy): domain Eukaryota; kingdom Metazoa; phylum Chordata; class Aves; order Passeriformes; family Timaliidae; genus Mystacornis; species Mystacornis crossleyi. The sequence goes on from VYZQ01037228.1 coordinate 16,215, forward strand.
ATTGTTTTATTATTTTAACTAGTATTGAAGAGACATAGATCGAAGGAGGAACGAAACTGCCAAGCACATGATAGAAACCCCAACTTAGAGCTTAAGGGCTGTTACCTGAAGAGTACCATGTGCTTTAGGAAACATGTAATGCAGGATAGACTGAAACATAAAATGTTGTTAACAACTGTTTAAAGACTGTTATAATAGGAATTGTCATATTAAAGCTTGAAATAATGTAATTATTCTCACTGATGATGGTACATGTTTGCATGGTTTTTCATCTCTTCTCCTGTCTTAATTTGTCATGATAAATAATGTCAAGTAGTGTGAAAATGCATATATTCCTGAACAGTATTAGTCTTATAGGTCTGTTTGTTTTGTGAGGGCTCTGAGCAAATCTGGTGTCTTGTGTGTATTACACATCACTGTCTTCTGAATTGCCCCTTCTCTCCTGGCACAAGAGTCAATTTCTCTCTGATCCCACTGTCTGCGTTTTATTCTCATCTTTTAAAGATTAAAATAAGAAGCTGTTTATCAGTATCATTTAATAACAGTCTCTATATGATGCTTTGTGAATCAAGCTTCTTTGTTTCTCTGAAGCAGCATGAATTGTGACCAGTGGATCAGAAGGAACCATGAACATCTGGAAGACATCCCCTTGCCATGAGTGGTGATGGACCAAAAATATGTGCTGCAAAACTGTATGTGTTTATCACAAAGTGATACCGTTGTACTGGGTGTATGATTTGCCACATTTATTGTTAGATGTCTAACAACAGAGAGAAGTCCCATGTTATATCTTGTAAGGTACATCGATTCAATATTAGAATACTTAACATAATAAACCAACTCTTCTAGACATTGATGTAACCAGAATACAAGGAAGCATTCCCTTGTTATTCTGAAAGAATAATAAGTTAAATGCATCCTTGTACAAAAGCGCATATGAAAATTTATTTTTCGGTTTTGTGTTACTTTGACCGAACACATGATGAACAAATACCTTTTTTTAATATAGTTCTGATTTAGCCAGTTCTGTTGTTCCCTGTTTTGACTGCAGTAGAATGATTTTTGTTTCCTTGAATTTTCCTTTGGTTTTTTTTTCTTTTAAACAGCCTTCTAAACCCAAGCCCTTATCCATCTCCCACCAACTCTTCAACTGCTGCAAGTTCACTGTTGTAGCATAGGACTTGAAACTTTCCTGTAGCAGACTCTACTGAATAGCCTGAATTATAAATAGGAATTGATGAAATAATTGCCTTGGCATCCATCCACAAATGTCTGTAGCAAAGCTGAGGATAAAGCCTTAGGCGGCTCAACTCAGTGTGCCTTGACCACAGTCTTTGTTGACTCTAGGGGAAAGGGTTGTGTCCCTTCACTTGTTCACTTCACAGACTGCCTTTTCTAAATATTTTCAGTTATTTGTTATAATTTCTGTTCTTTGAGATTGGAAAGGGAGATGGGAAGAAGAACTTCTTTCTTTTCTCTTAAACCCCTCTCCCTGTTTTAAAAAATTTTGTTATTTTTGATCTGATAATTTTAAGTAGAGAAAAAAATCCTAATGTTTATGTTAATTCTTTATGGACTTGTTCTCACTTTTCTCTAAAAGATATTGGAAAAGAGGGGGAAACGTTTGGGCAGGATTTTCTGATACGTTATTACATCCATAGTCCTTTCAGTGTTCCCAATATCACATCTGATTGTAATGAATGCTAGGAACTTCAGATGGTTTTTTGTAAAAAAACCTAGCAAACCATCAAACATAAAAACTCTAAAACCCAACCCCAATCCCGAAATCAACACAACCCCCCCACAATGATTGTTTTGCAATAGCACTATAACTTCTCCTTTTTGCGATTTTGCAGTTTTTGTACAGTCTTTTTCTGCTCCATGCATTCCAAAGTCATGCCCTTCGATTTCAGTCACAGAAATATAGGAAAGACTGTTTTCCCTATAGGTTTTTTTCTTTTCCAAAGAACCTTTAATTTGAACTTTAACTTCAATGTCTCTTAAAATAAAGTAAAATTTTCTTTTTTTTACCAAAAGTATTTGTTAGTCTTGAACTTGAATGTCAGGGTTTTAGGCATTTTTTCCCCCTTTTCGCACCCCCTTTACCCCCCATAAAATTTTAGTTGCATTATATCCAGGCGTCCAAGTGGATGGGCAAACAGATAAAGTTCTCACCAGACATCCTGCATTTAGCATCCATATGTATGTGGGCTTTTTACTGTGGTTTAGATATGTTCCAGCATGAGCTCGGTTTTGATCCCCGCCTCTTATCCTTGGTGTATCCTGCGTCCTGCATCAGTAGAGAAATGAAGTGTCTTAATTGCTCAGGCTTCTAGGACCAGTGCTGATCCTTTCCTTACAGTGTCTGAGTTACTGAAGCATGTTCTTATTCAGAGCTTTTGCTTACTGTTTTCTGTACTTCTTAGTGGACTAGAGAAAATTGAAGATAAGTATTGCTGTCTTTTGCAAAATGTATTCCGAGTAAGTACAGCTGGTAGAGGACACATTCAGGTCCAGACATACAGTAGGAGCAAGTATATGCCTTGTTTGCTTTTTCACTCTTTATTTATTTGGTCTGATTCACCTAAAATATGTCTTCCAGAAAAGATTTCTTTTTCCTTACATATGGTTTCTCCTCTAAATCAGGTAGTGACGCTGACCGCTGGCCGCCCGGAGGCCAAGCAGGCGTCTTGCTGAGGCGTCCTGGTCAGGGACAAAGCCACAGCCAAACAGACAGATCTTCTGTCACTGCNAGCTTTTTCTGCAAAAATTGCTGGCTGTTTAACTGTACCTAGAAGAACATTGAGTCTTGGTTGCCTGCTGGGGAGAATTACTGCTACTCATTTTACTACATTTCTTCTAATTTGTATTGTAAAATAATACTTCTTATCATATTGCTACTCTTTAAGTTCCTGATCCAAAATGGAGATATAAAGGTAGTCCACTAACTCTGAGTGAAGTAATATTTATAGTCCTAGAAGTACAGGAAATTCAGTCTTTAACCAAGATTATAAATAGCCCATGCACTCCTTTATTCATCACAGCCTGCCTTTTGCTCTGCACTGTGAAATGCTGCTAAAAAAAAATCTATAGCTGTATAACAGGCTAGAATAGCTTTCTGGATGCAATATAGAAGTCATAGCTCTCTGTGCTGTGTTTGTAACTTTCTTTTCCAGTGAATTAACATGACATGCTGCTGTTAAACAGTTAGGGTATGTCTTCGAAAGCAAATAGGATTCTGTCCTTCAATCTTGTGAACAAAACTGAATGAACTGAATATGATTAAATAGTGTCCTCTTTAGTTTGGTCAGCTAATGTGGCTTTACGTTTTCTACCCTGCTCCTACACCGTTTTTCAATCATATCACACTGATTCAGCTGAGAACGTGACTATAGCAGTACATTGAGTTTTTGCCTCATTGAGACCCAGCCTTAAATAAGTTAGTTGGGAAAGGGCTTGAGGATGCCAAGTTCAACCTTATTTACTTTAAAGTCAATGGTATTTTTGCTCTTAACTTCCAGAGGATCATAAACATAGTATAAGAACATGATTTCTCAAGCTATTTCCCTAATTAAAAATTGATTTTTGGCTTTGTGTGGATTAAAGTTGCTACATACAAAGTTGTAGGTGGTTTTATGTTTCCACATGGAAAACCCCATTGCCATACAGCTTGTACAAGAACTGAGCTGGGAATAGTGGTAAATCTAATTCTGCTTTAAAACCAACATAAAATACTGCCAACAACTGTACAACAACTGTGTATGCAAATATCTTGTACATGCATAAATTTCACTGATTTTAGCATAGAACACTTAATAAAACTGGCAGAATCAGTGTTAGCTGCATTTCTTTTCCCAGGCAAAATCCATGTTCTGATGGCATATCAAATCCTTTTGGTGTTCTTCTTTTGGCTAAAATTCTTAAAATTCTTTTTGGGCTGCCAGTTTGCACTGTCCATGATGATTTAAATTAGTTCTTCCCAAAGGAAAGCAACAAACACCTTCTGGATTCTATTGTTTGTTCCTTCTTACATGGAAAAACATGCTAGCTGTCAGCAGACTACTTTGCAGAAACACTGGTGCAGGATGTCATTCCCAGCATCTGTTCAGCAACATTGGGAGTCTAAGCAGATTTGTTTGATTCTGAGCTGCTCCAGTAAAAATTTCTAGATGAAGAACCTTTCTTTGTGATCTATTTTCAGTTTGAACAATGCATTGAAGTTCATAGTGAGCTGAGAGGAAGGTCTGTCTAGACTATAAACTTATAGTACAGTTTTACTATTGAACAATTCTAATTATTTCTTTAGTAGATTCTCAGGAATTAATTATTTTAATAATTTTTAAATTTTATTTTTAATTTTTCCAGGCGAGCGCACGCTGGAAAATGTACAAGAAGCCTTCAAATCTATGGTCGGAGTGACTCATGGTGAGTGTATGACTTGGATGTTGTGAACCTAAGACTGCCTAAATGACATCCCAGCTAAGCACTCATGTTTTAAGCTCATCCAATGCAGCTGCCATTTAACATCTTACTCCTTTTTCCTCATCGTGTCTTACATTTCAGTGGGGAGAGTACAAGTTAATCAGCAGGGTGAAGCAGGGTGAATTTCTGGTTGTAAGCTGTAAATCAAAGAGATGGACTATCTGAGGAAGCTCTGGACCCCTAGGGGGATGTAAGGGGTTAGACACACAACTCAGAATGGTTCAGGTATTGTTGCTTCTGGTTTTGGATAAAGATATGGACTAGATGCCCCCTTTAAAGCACTGCCAAGGCTATTTTCTGATGGTTCTGGCTTAGCCATGTTATACCTTATGGCGAGCACATCAGCATGGGTGCGTGCAATATAACAAGGAAGAGAACTTGAACTTAATAGAATGTACTTAAACTAGTACAGTGTATTTCTGTGTGTCATTCAGAGGTAGGACATATGTGTGGTTTTTAGCTTTCTGCTATTGTAGCTACACATTGAGAGGTTGTATTTGCTCAGGTTATAGCACCGAATTGAAATATGAAAACAATGGAAAAAGTACTGTTGCCTCCTTATGATACATAGAGATATGATGCATGATATTTGGAGTTAATCAGTGAGGCTGTAGACCAGGCGTGAACCAGTATCGTTGAGTGGTTGACCACAAGGAACATTTATTTACCTGCTTGTCTCCAGTGTAGCAATAAAATGTGAGGATGTCCAGAAACATGTCAGAGTTGCCCTGCCGTTGTAGTGTTTTAGGATGTGCTGTCCCTTTAAGTAGCTAGCTTTTAACACTGTTTTAATGATTATGTGTTTAGTTGATTCCTTAGCTTAGATAATTGAAGTAGAATATGCGGGTTAACTTCTATCACTTGTTTGTAGGTGGAAGCTGATGAAAATCCTTCTCATTTTGCATTTTTTTCCTAGGCAAAGGGACAATATTTTTCATGTTTCCTAGAGCAGCCAGCCTCTTTTCTATGCTCCTATTCAATAGGATGAACTAAGCTCTCCGAGATCAGCAAAAAAGATGTTTGAACGACATAGACTATTAAAAAGGATTTAAAAAGTAGCTAGCTACACATTTTAATAGAATAGAAATTTTGCTGGTGAAACATTCCTGTATAAGCAATACTATTGCTTGAAGTCCACTAACTTTTAATGTTCCTTTTATTATTTTCTATAATTTCACATAATATTTGCATTTACCTAGAATTCCCAATGAATAAAATCTAGTCTGCTTTCACTTCTTAGCGGTGATCCTCCTGTGCAGTCTTACCTTCTGTTGACCTACATTTGAAGTGTGGCTCTCTTCTCAAAAGCTGACACCGTCTGTTGTAAAGCATCACTTAAAATGGACTTACTGCTCAGCATGCCCTCTTAGAGTGAAAAGTCAGCAAAAAAAAAAAAAAAGGATTTCTGCTTTTGCCTGTGCACCACTTGGAGGTAATAATATTAAAAAGAAATACAGGACATTTGCTTTGCATATTTTTCAGGACTGGTTGTTGAGCTTCTGTAAGAACATGGAAGGGTATAATGGCAGAAGGTGTGGTGGTGGTTTCTCAGACCCCAGCAAAGTGGGGTGGTGGGGTTTGTGCCAGCAGAAAGATCTTAACCAGCTGAGGAGAGGCTGTTGGAAAGCAAATGAGAGGCATATTCCATCCTTCATGCTGCATAAGCAGTGCTGGTATGTAGCATTGGAACAGGGCCTGGAAGGTGTACCAGATTTTTTTAGCTTTCCTGGCTGGCTCACTTTTCCTTGAAGAAAGCTTATTTGAAAGTGGCATTTATGTATGTATGTGTTGACTGGCAAGGAACATTCTGGATGGCAACACTAGCAGCTGTGGGCTAGAGACATTAATTTCTTCTCTGATTTTCTTTAAGTGTTAGCTTCCCTGTAGGTAGAGTAATACTATTTTTGGTGTCAGTTCTGACTCTGAGTTTTCTTTAGCCATTGCCAGGGCTGGAAGTAGAAAGAGAAGTAGGTGGTAAAGAGAATGGAATAACAAACTTTTGAGTATCTTGATCAAGAATCATTGGAGACAATTGGAGGGGATCAAGAATAAAAGTAGTCTCAAGCCAGTGAAGATATGGAAACTGATTTGTTTAATAGTAGAATGACACAACCCATTTATCAAACTGTGGTGAAGAAATGGTAATGATGCTGTGCTTTGTGGAAATAATTTGCTGAGAGGGATTAAAAAAAATAATTTGGATAAACTTTGAAAATATTTAGCAAGATTTGAGACTTGCTCAAAGTTTTTTAAGTTGACGAAACTCCTAATTGAAACCATGTTATAATGGAGCACCATGGTAAGAAAAGACTGCCAGAATATCCTGGCAGGATGTTGAAAAAACAGTGAGAATTCGCATGCTGCAGAGTAAATCAGGCTGTAAACTGGGAAGGAAAATAGAACAATGGTATCTTTGAACCTAGGAAGAACCTTATAATTTAATTAAAAGAAGCTTGTAAGAAATAATGCATAAGATTTCACAAATCATGAAAGAACAACCTATCTTAATCTCTGTCCAGGCTTTGGACAGATAACTGTGAGAAGGGAGAGATGTGTACTGAAGCCTGAAAGTAAGAATAGTACCTGAGGAGGAGCAAAATATATTTTGTGCAGCAAAGAAAAGTGACCATGAGTATTGTCCCATAGACCTTTCTATCTAGGTACCAACCTGTCACCTGGAACACAAATGAAACTTAGATGCTTCTAACTTTGCCCAGTCATGCAGAAACCAATACTCTGTAATGAAAGTTACTATAAAGGATGTGTGACTCAGTCACATTGAATCCAGAGTGGAATTTGTGTCTTGGATTGTGCAGTGGGAGAACATGCTTACTAAATGTGTCCGTGAGCTAAATGGGATTGCCTCAGGAAACAAAACTATGTATTCTGGGGCTGAAAATAAGCCAAAAATTGTTTCACAAAGATACTTTATCACATAATAACATTAACTGCTGTAGATAAAGGCAAGAAAGGTGTCAAACTAAGTGAAAATATAGGAAATACTCTAGGACAGGTCAGATTTTCAGAAAGGACATAAATGAAGCCATTAAGCAAAGGGTAAAACTGATATTTAGCATGGATCTCTGTGAGAAAGAATTATTACATTTTAACATGTTTAAAGAAAGGTAAAGTACTTCGTGTAAAACTGAACCATTTTTGCATCTTCTAATTACTCTGCTGTCTTTCATATGGTTATTTCCACATTCCAGTAATAACGTGCCAGGGTGCCACTCCTAAACATGTTTGAGTCGTAGATTCTGTGCAGAATACTCAGCGTGCTAACTGCCCATAATAACTCTGTTTGATCCTTATGACTTGCCCTACCAAAATACAGGGCATCCAGGAGCTGTTCTAGAGTGTGTGGTGCTGTCAGCTGAAATGCTGCTTCGTGCCAGACGTTATCAGGTTCTTGGTTGTGAGGTCCCTCCTGTTATAACCGGAGAAACCTCAGTCAGATCCTATGCTACAGTGAGGGGTGATATGACCTGCTTAGCTGAACCTGAGGACATCTGGTGACTTTTCACCACTGGAGATGTTAGAGGAGTATCTGGAACTTCAGTTGCCCAAGAGGGCATTATCCGTGGGGAACCACATGACAGTAGTGTGAAGGGCTGAGCAAAACCTCAGAGATTAGAACTGCAGAGGTACATCTTTTAATATGGATGGGACTATCACTGACTGCACAATGACTTTGATTTACATGTTGTTTTATCAAGACTCCTTTCTTTCAAAGGGAGTGATTAGAGCTTGTTAGAGCCTGACAGATGGTGTTCCTTGCCTGCTTCTCATGTTTTCTTTTCAAAAGTAATTTTGGTTTATATACCCAATTAAAATATATAAAAATCATAGTCAGAAGATGATACTGAGTGTTTTTCTTGATTGTTTTCACCTAAAATACTACAGGATGTACTCTGTAAGGCTGGTATCTAATATTACAGTGCTAATTGGATGTGTTCTTTTCTCATGTGTATTTCCTCTTAAATATCAATGAAGTGCTTTGAAAATTTAATCAATTATCAAAATGATATCAAATCAACTTTTCTTCCATATTTTGCTTTTCTGTTTTAAAAAACAACAAAAAATTGCTTCATCTGCTAGTTCTAAAGAGGCTAACTGCTTCAGCTCCGATAAAAAAGACAGTCATAAAAGACAGATGTGAAATCTTTTCTCCTTTCTTCATTCTTGTTAGTTATTATGGCAGTTCTATTTGCCTCAGATTAATTTGGCCTATGAGCGGTCCCACTCAAAGAGTAACTATCAAGGTAGTTCTTGAGAGAAATTTGAAACTGTAGTTTGGGATACTTAAGCACATCAAAGTTTCCCCTTGAGGATAAAATTTCTCCTGGCACATGAGGAAAAGCCAAGGGATCCTGAATTTTATATTGCTGTTTCCTTGAGCCTCTGATATGATAATTTGGTAATGTACCCCTAATCTGGCTCACCAAATGCTTTTAGTACAGTGATACTACACATAAATGCAGAATCCCACAGTTTCAGACTCAGGTAACTTAGCAGAAGTTTCGCCTTCTATTAGATGGTTTTTCTGTTCCAAACTTTCAGATTCTGCTGAGGAGGGTGTCATGATCAGCTTTCCCCCCCCGAATTATCTACATTTAAACGTATTAAAAATATGCATAGATACTGGCATCTAGAAATATTCATATCTTTACCATTATCTCTTCTTTTAAAAATTTAAAATTTTAAATCTTTTTTTCCCCAACAGAATCCTTACCTGTCACTTGCCATCTCATTGTGGTGTCATAGCAGGAAAAACACATTTTCTTGCAAATTCTATGATGAATTGATTTTGTGTAGGAAGCATCTTAGGGCTGCTAGATTGCCCAGCAGGTTTTTAGACACTGAAAACCATAACTTAAGCACATATTATTACTGCTTAGGCTGTTGGAAAAATTTTTATACAAGTTTTGTTGTTCTGAAGAGGCAGCATTGTATTCATTGAGAGGTCCTATGAAGTAACACAATGGCATGTTCTACTGTTCAGTGCAGGGAAACTCTTAAAAGTTGAATTTAAAGAGGAGAAAGCTCAAGTACTGAGTTTAATTTTTTTTGATCCTGTGGATATGTGTGGTCTTGTTGTGCGATCACAGATATAACAGAATGCCTCTCTCCAAGGAAAGGAATATAAGAGGATGATTCACATACTTTGGGGTAGTGGATATGACAGATAGTGGAGAATGCCCTTTCTTGCAATGGTCTAGTCAGATCTTCTCATCATAGCTCTAATTTGGAGACCTGTAAAATCAGAAATGACCAAGTCATTGTCATGAAAATCTGTATTTTATAAGCGCACTTTACAGTTACAGCTCAAGCTGAAAATAAAAAGTGAATTTCATCTTGTAAGAAGTGTTTGAAAGGATGTTTTAAGGAAAGTGATATGCAAATATGATTGAGGTTGGTAATTAGCTATAAATGCTTGTCTTCTGGGAAACTGAACTAGAGTAGAAACCAGAATGCCAAAGACTATCCCCCAAAAGGTTATAAAACATCAGTATTCTGAGATCCCAAGTGCTGGTATTTTTGGCTTTCATGAAGATGAGTTCATTTAATTATATTTAATTTATTGATTGAAATCAATTTTGTTGATTTAATTGTATTTAATTACCGTACTCAGTTTCTTGTTCAGAATACTTTTGATTTATTAACAATTGTTGAAAATATTTGTCATACCCAAGATGAAATTCTGTCCAAAGAGATGAGTGGTAGTATTGGCATGGACTTGAAACAAATTGTTCTCTTATCTACTAGACTATCTTGTAAGAAGTAATTATATTGTATTAAAACAAGAAGTCAAAGAGCCAAATTTTCCGTGAAAAGATGAAATACTTGTTAAGTCAGATCTTTGTTTATTAATGTTAGCAGCTTGGCTGACTCTAAAACAATGTTAGGTTGCTCAGGTAAAAATTCAGAAGCCAAGAGGTGGCAGATCTTAGTCTTGTGGGTATGTGATACAACAGTTCCTAATTAGATTAATATGTACTGTCTCAGATCATGCCGTATGATGTTTAGATGTCTAATTTATTGATTGGATTTTTTTCAAGCCTTTGTTATTTGTATAATTCAAAATTCATGGTTACATGCAAAAATCTATGTAATGTATAGAATAAAAAAAGTAAGAAGTCAAATCTTTCTTATGGGGAAAAACGTACCTTATCTATAGAGGTATCATTTATAAACTCCCTGCAAATGGGTCTTTTTATTTCCCAAATAATTGATATTGATGCTTTTTAGTTTTTTACATCTTGTTTATAAAATGAACCTGTAATTAAATAAAATTATTGTAATTAAATTTTGAAGATTAACACTTTATGTATGTTTGAAAAGTGGATTTGTATTGATAGCTTTCTCTGGAGTCCAGCAGCCCTGCACTGGGGGTTTTCTGTGATCTCCAGTATCTTAAAGGGAGGTGAGGGTAAAGGTGGGAATAATTACTTGGCTAACAAAGTGTAGTTTTATGATACCCAACTTCCATCAAGAGATATCTAATACTCCTGAAGTGTGTCCCCTCTCCTCAAAATTCCCTTTAAAGCTGAGTTAAGTAGTAGAGATTGGCACTAATGGTTGTATTAGAGTAAATTGTATTGGAATGTTGAATGACGTAATGGCAAAAATTGAAAAAAGACATTGATTTTTATCCATATTCACAGTAATTTTTACCTCACAGTGGTAGTGGTAAGGGGTAAATATACTCTGTATGTAATGGGAGACTGCTTTTCCCAGCTGTTACTGCACTGGTGCTGGCTCTTTGATGCTTGCAATTCCAGTATATTAGAGGATTTTTTGGTTTTTATTTTTTTGAAAGGGGTCTAAAACAGAGCCAGAATTCAAATTTTCTCACTGTATATTTTTGAGATTTAAAAATGTCTGACTTGAAGCCACAGACACCTTATTTGGAAGGAGAATCACACTGATGCTTTACTTATGTTCATGCCTGTGATTAAAAGCTTTTTACATATGCATCCATCTCTTTTAGCTGCTCTGCCGTCTCTGTCGAAGAGTAACAGTGCTATCAAAGTGACAAAGGCTAGGTTGTACTCCTAAGGGAAGTAATTATAGCAGCACAGAGCAGAAGGTAAAATTATCATTTGTTTGCTGTTTTATAATGCGGTACCAAATATTTATCATAGTATTAGTGAAAAGGCCATAAACTTTATGTAGATTTTGGAATATAACAGTAAATGAACTCGTACTGCAATGAAAACCTGTGTTTTCATGAGACCCAAAAGAATTATGTTCTAACAATTGTTTAGTCACAGTATAAAATATTCAAGATGTAGTATTTTGCTGTCTAGTTTTATACAAAAAAATTGCTGCTTTTATCCATAGGTACTCTTACACATTTGGATAGATCATTCTCTAGCCAAGCTCTGTCAGGGTTTAATGTACCAGAAGGGAGATGTTGGACATACGTCAAAAGTAGGAAGTGGTCTCAATCTGTATATTTACCTATGTCAGTTTAAAGAAATATTTTGTTAGTCTGCAGTTATTTGGGATAGTCTGGACCATGGCAGTAACAAGTTTGATCTTTCACTCTGTACCTACTTTGCAAGAGACTGCTATGGTTTTGTGTCTTTTCCTTATTTTCTTTACTGCTCTTTATGCAGTATGCGCTGTGCTCAACACAGGTAGGTAAATATTTGTTCAGTGCATAAATTACTTATTTCAAACAACACATAGGTGAGCTCTTCTTGCAAGTTAATGCACAGAGTAATTATTCTACTTTGAACAGGTATAGCCACCGAAAAGCCACAGACCTTGGTCAAATCGCTTATTTTGTTCATATACGTCAGCCTCAGTGTTATTCTCCCATTCTACATTCCTCTGAGATCTTACCTGTCTGGCTGGTAAAATTTGGAGTTGTAACATAACAGATCTTCAATGTGATTTTGGTACAAAGATTGTTGAAAACTCCAGTCTGGGTTTCTTCTACTATGTTCTACAAATATTCCTTGTAGCTCTGTGAGTAACAGCTGTGGCTCTTGAGCTGAGGTAAGGGGAATAAAAAAAGGCATAAATAAGAATAAGCATGAGGTTCATATGCAACATTAGGATCCATGTGTTGATGTATGTTATTAATTGATAAATTCATGCTTGATGAAATCTTTGGTAAACGTTCATGCCAGCTACTAAAGAGTCATGCTCATACACTGAAACTAAAACTGGGAAAATAATGCTCAACTCTGTAGAACATTATGACTTAATTGTTGCATTGATTAAATTTGGTGTATTATGCTAATACAGTTCACAAAATATCAACAAATATGGTTTTGTATTGATTATATATCACAAGTATATATATCTTATCAAATGTAATTGCATTCCGTGCTTTTTTAACTTGGTTCTGATAGTGTCTTATAGAAGAATCTGCCTTCAATAAAGTTGGAATAAAAAATATTTAGCATTACTTATCCGTAACATGCTCTGAAGTACACTAACCTTATATTTAATCAGTGTGCATGTATCCAAGAAGAAAAAAAAGTCTTGATTTTCAGATCACTGTGTGTAAGCACTTGTCTATAGATTTTGAATTGAACTCTTTTGAGCAACAAAGCATTTCTTAAATATGTTATACTGGAAGAGACCTCTTTTAGTAAACTTATCCATACAATTAATGCATTTTTGTATGGATAGAGCAAGTGCTGTAAGCAGTAGTAGATTCCAGGTTGTACTCCCAGATGGGGGCAGCATTGGTTTAGAAAGAAAACCAAGAGTCAGGTAGTCCTGGACTGTTCCCTGAGGAAGCCCTGACTGTTCTCTGATAAACTCCCGAATCAGACTAATAAATCTGTGGGTTAATAAAATGTTAGTCAGATCAGTATGCCCCATAATCACTGCTTATTGATCAATTTGTCTGTCTTTAACCAATAAAATTATTTTAACCAAGGATTTATCAAAGAGGACATTTTCGTAGGGAAAAAAAATACAGGAAAGCTGAGAACCAGCTACATTTTTTTTCTTCTTTAGCCCTGGTAGATAGTTTATCTTTAAAAATATGCAGCTATTGCTAATCCTGTCAGGAAACTAATTCTTGGCATTGCAACTTAAAATATTCTTCAAATGTCACCCTGTGTTTTCTGAGAATTTCTTATTGCCAGTGTTTGGTTATGTAAAGGATTGAAAGAAACAAGGCTGGTGATGTAGTGATTGAAGATGACTGAGTTTACTGCCAAGAACCTTCAAAAGCACCATCCTCTGGGTGTTGTCTGTGCTCCATTTTTGAGTTTTCCATAGAGAGAAATTCCTTCAGTCAGACAGGCATTTATGCCTGTCAGACACTCACCTCCCATCTCAGAGTATCACAGCAGCACATGGAAAAGGTATCTTTATTAATCCTGGAAAATGGGGCATATCTTGAGTAAACAGCAGAAAAAAGAAGAAAGGAAAAGAGATAAAAGAGCAATTAAATCATATTTAAAATCTCTTACAGCTACAGCCTAGACCAATTTCATTGTTTGGAATTAGATCATCATATTTCTTCAGTTTAGTTCATTGTCAGTGTTCTCATAGTGTAAAGATAAAAACTGCACAAAGCTATTGAATTTTCAAAGGCAATCTGAGGAAACTTTTTTGCAGCTTGTTTTTCTGTGGTTTGAGCAAAGTGAGAGGAGAGACATCCTGTGTCTACTCCTCTAGAACTGCCAGAAGAATTAGTCTGGAAACCTGCTGCCAATTGCTTGTTCATTTATTAATTGGAGGAATCCATTCCTCATTCAGTCTGGAAATAGAGGTGTGGCAGTCAGAAGATTTGCATCTTTCTTTGTATTACCAAGAATGGTGATCAAAGCCTTGTAAGAATAACTGGTGACACTTGCTGCAGAAAATTTCTTCTTTCAAACAGGTTAACTGTCAGCTGTAAAATTCTCTTCTGAGACAAAAGCAAGCTGGAGAAATGTATTTGTAAAACTCTGCCTTTGTGTGCATGAAGTTTTTGTGAAAGTGTGCATAACCCAGGGTATTTGGCATATATGTGTTTAATATGCACATTTATGTAATATGTGTATTTCATATATGCATTCATATTTAAGTGTACATTGTTTAGATGTACAAAAGCCTCCAGAAGTGTGTTATAATGAGGATGGAATTATGATTATGACCAGCAGGGGAATAGCAAACTTCTCCTCAGACATGCCTGCCTTCGTAATTTGTGCCAGTGTGTTTTTTTGTGAAAAATTCCACAAAAATGTTTTTGGCGATGGCTTTTGGCTTTGTTATGAGTGGGGGAAAGGTCAACAGAGCAAGCACCCTACTCTTTTCCCTCCAATTTTGGCATTAATTAATTATAAAGGTGTGTTCCCATGTCAAACATTATCTGAGAAAACTCATATTCTGCACGCTGTTTGCCCCATACCTTCAGGTTCTGAAATGTCACCGTGTGTTCTGGGACAGCTCATGTAACAAAAACACATGTCTCTGGTACAGCAAAGGGAACTGAGGTCTAGATAAGGTTGAATAAGGCTGAAATCTTTCTGGATGACTGAACAAATTAACTGTCAAACATACAGGATTGCCTGCAGCAGGTGTAAAATTACATTATCTTCGACCTTTGTGCAGGAATTGCAAAAAAAGTCATTTTGAATTGCAATTAGAAGAAGACTAAATCCAAATACTTCCTTGGGAGAGAAAAGCTAGAGGCAAGGTGTGGAGGCACCATGTTCGTGTTGCTTATTTGATATCTGGGTCTGCATTGCAGAGAGAAGTTGTAATTACAGCTTACAAAGGCCCTACTGAGTAGTCTTTAGCCACCTTGGCTGAACACTGATGCCTTTAAAGCCATGGTAATATCTTCAGAAGGGGAGGGAACATTCAAAAATATTAGTGGCGCCCTTTTTACTGAAAATAAGTCTGAAACTGTGAGAATGGTTATTAAAAATGCAGACTAATGTTCTTTAATGTAACACAACTGATGGTAAATTTGAGAGCCATCTCCCTAGATGTGTGTCTTGTGCACGTGTTATTCCTAATGCAGCTTAATAATGACACTATTTGTGTGATCACTGTTAGAAATCTCTCAAATTCTCAGAAATTACTTAAAGAGTAAAAAAGGGATCTGAAAAGACAGCACTTCTTCTTTTACCTGATTATGGTAGATAGGCTGTGGTCGTAAGACCAGTTTATAAACCTAGTATAGTGGTTTGATTCACATTTTCCCCTTTTTCTGTGAGATAAGAACAGGAAGGGATACAAAGCACGCCCCAAACTTTAAAGAATATAATGAAGTTTATTACTACAACTAAAAATAAAATGGAATAGAAAGGAATTAAAGCAAATTAACCCCCTTTTTCTCCAGCACCTCCTCCAACCACCTGTAATATAAAGCCACAAACTTAAAAGCAATTCAGCTGGTTTGCCCCTCTATAACAATCTTATGTCAGTCCATTGAGTGAGAGAAGTCTCTTTTGCTCAGCTATGGAACTTTTCCACAAGAACAATCTTCTCATGGCATCCACGTCACAGCACAACCGCCGTCTGGGGTGGTTTTCTGTTGACATGTGAGGGTCCCCTTTCCTTAATCACAGCTTTTCCACAACCGTGTTCAAGGATTCACCTTTAGTTGCAGGGGGTATAATTTTAAGGGCAAGCACTTCCAGAAAAAACAAAAGTTCTCTTCATCTATCTCCAGGATAAACCCCCCTTGCTATTGAGAGAAAACCTGTGGAAAAAAAAAATCTAAAGTCCTTCTGTAGGTAGCTCCTCTCATCAGATCGGGGCCAAGGTTAGCATTTCACCTCAGGCCTACACCTTGGTTTGAAACAGTCCAGGAAAAAAGAAGAAGAGAAAAAACAAATCCAAAATCATCTTCATCTCAGCTGGAAAGCTCTTTCCCCCCCAAAAAGCTTATAATGAAATTAAAAGGGAGTTTCTATATCTGAGTCCATCACCATAGGTTTACAAAAGAGCTTTCAGCTTCTAGCATCTCCTCTCTCTCCTCTCTCTAGGCTTCAGTCCTTTCTTCTGTGTCTTTGCCTTTCCTGGGAAAGGATTGCAGGTTTCATATCTCGGAGGAAAAACTTACAGCACTGCAGAGGCCAGTCCTCCCGTGCGGGACCTTGAAAACTGGGTGTTATCTCTCGTGAAGCGGCAGCCTCGGCTGTGCAGCTGTTTGCAGCCAGAGCTGGGTTTGAAGGGAAGGGGGGGGGGGGGAAGCATCTCAGCCCCGCCACCCCTGGGCCTGGGGCTGTGGCCCCCCACCCCTGGGGCCGAGGGGAGGAAGGTGAAGGCCATGGCCCCGCGGCGGAGCTGGACCATGGCCCGGCCTGGCCTCCCACCAGGCCTGCACCTGGGTTCGCGTTGGCAGGGCCCAGCCGGGCCCCGCCGGGCCGGCCCAGCCCCCCTCAAGGGGGCTGAGCGGGCCCTGTTACCTCTGTCTTCGCCGGAAGAGCAAGAGAGAGATTCCCTCCTACTCCCTTTTTACATCTGAATTCACGGAGGTGTCTCTCTTCTTTAAGTGGCTCAGTAAAGCTGTCAATATTCAAATTAGTTAATTGATTGGTTCTATCCAGTTCTGGAGGAAATTACAGCACCTGTTACTGCAAACCACTTTTTTAAGGAAACAGAGCCAAAAGGAAGAAAAACCTGAAGAGCAGGAAGGGATGTCAACCCATGACACCTAGTAATTTTCTGGATATTTTTTTTTTTTAAGGACAATATGCCTCCTGCTTTTTCTTGCATTTGCTTCAGGAATATTATGTGTGAAACAAAACAAGAGGCTGCAGGCATTTCATGATATTTTGTGGCTTTGCACATCTGCAAAAAATGGGGGATCTAGCAGAGCACTAAATATTACAGTACATAAGAACAGGATTTTCTTGCTCTTCCCTTTTTGTGGTAGATTCTTATAATTAGAACAAGTGAGCTATTAAACAGACATGGTTGTTTTGATTGCTCAAAATATTCCTAATGTTTTATGCATGCAGGTGGATTGCAAATGTATCATGACTAATTTATTTCTCAATTAATGTTAGTCCATTAACTAAAATATTTGTCTACTTGGATTTTTTTTTTAGATAGTAAACCAACTCTGCTTTTAGGAAGATGCATTTCAATTTCCTCTTTGAAATAATATTTGTAGAATAAAAGTGCTTTATCATATTAATCTTGGTGAAACTCCATTGACTTTGGCCATATCTGACAAAGTCCACCAGGTTTTATTGCATGTGATTGACTGTAGTGATCAGTGACTGAACACTAATGTTGTTCTTCATAATTTCAGGATATGAATAACCCTTGTTATTCAATGTTAAATGGAAGTGGAAAGATAAATGGAAAACCAGAGCTTTTTGTCAAAAAGGAAATTTGTGTAGAATGTAATTTTTAAACCATGTTTGCTGTAATTTACACTTACGGAAGCTTCTCTTTACTTTTACTATTCAGAAAACCTCTAGTACCAAAGCCTAACAAATTGTTCAATTAAGACCAAAACAGATTATGGGGAAATTTATATGCAAGGAAGATATGACTACATTGATATCTTTAATTTATGACATGTTCAGTGCTAGTAATGTATATAACTCTTGACTGGGGAATAGCAGAAGAGAGTTAGCTTTTGTCATACAGCATTTTATACTCTTATATCATGGGGTAGAAGGAGGGAAGACAGGGGCAGTGTGTTGCCTTCAGACCTTTTATTTCATCTTTAATGAAGAAGTATAATTCATGTCTTTATTGTATCTTCTTTTAAGCTACACACTGGTTTCCTCTTTTCATGATGTGTACAAGGCAGAGTGCTGGTCCTTTCACAAGACGTCTCTTTTTCACTAATATAAGTAAAACCAAATGTGTCTGAGATGCAGCGTGGTGGTACTCGGATGTTGTGAAAGCTATTAAGAAGTCAATTAAAATTAGAGAACACCAGGGGATTTCTGGTGGAAGCTTTTTCATCACAAAGGGCTTAATAATATCTGTATCAATCAAGGACTTTGGTGACCCCCATATGTATTTTTGCTTCTAGTCAAGAAGCAAAAATTCTTAAGGTAATGGAAATCTGAATCCAGATGAGAGGCCAAGTACTGATTTCTGCTCTTGCAGCAGTCTCTCCCTAACTTTTTGCTAAACTTTCCAGAAAATGCCCGTTTTATCCTCATATAGAACAAAATAAACTTCTCGACATTGAAACATTTTCATTGAAGTGGCAGTCTTATTTTTGTAGCTTATGTACAGATTTTGGCTGGGGTAGAGTTAATTTTCTTTATAGTCGCTGATCTGCAGCTGTGCTTTGGATTTTTCCTGAAACAGTTTTGATAACATGGGGATGTTTTAGTTATTGCTGGACACAAAGAGCTAAGGTCTTTTCTTGTCCTTACCCCATCCCACCAGCGAGGAAGCTGAGGGTGCACAAGAAGCTGGGAGGGACCACACAGAACAGCTGACTTGCACTGACCAAAGGGTTATTCCAAACTCCGTGAGTTTTCTCACTTTTACTCTTTAGATTCTCTCCCTGATCATGCTGATGTGGGAGTGAGAAAGTGGTTATGTGGTGCTTAGTTGCCAACTATGATTAAACTACACCACCTGGCCAGTTATTTGAACCTTGTGATTTTGTTCAAGCTCTCTCCAAGGCAGCATCTCCTCTCTTAAGGGCATGGAAGCTAGACCATATTTCATTGTTTCTTCTATCTTTATCCTTCATTGATGCAGGCCTCTGTCATATATTGTTTCTACATCTCTTTGCAACCTTTCCCCACTCATATATTGGTGTGGAGAGCTGCTCAGTAAACCAGACTTAGCAGTCAGATTATGTCTGGAAAAATAACAAGTAGAAATGCCTACCCCTTTTACTACCTCTCCTACTTACAGTGAGTATAAACTGCTTAGACTCGAAAACTCTTTACATATCCCCTAGGTGGCAGGGTAAAATGTAATGTCTTAAATGGTAAAAGCTATGTGAAAATCCTAACCTGAACAAAGCTCAGATCAGTGAGGGTTTTCTTCTCAAGGCAAAACTCAGTGAAGTGTTTTCAGGAGGATTTTCCCAGGTGCAAAGCTCTTCAGCTGTGCCTGGAGAGCATACAGAGAGCCATTCATGTTACCTACCTGTGCTTTGTATTTTTCATTGGTCAGTATTCATTAAGTCGGCTAACTGGAAAGAAGTGTAATACCAGTTAACAACTTTGCACTTAGGACAGTCTCAAAATTAGGTTCTGGGAGGCTTTTTGTTGTCTTCAAAAGTGATGAATTTGAACAAAAGTTATTAACCCTTCCAAAGGATATGTTCCACTTAAGGTCTAAAGCATTTTTGAACTGTTTCTCAGTTTAAGAATAGACTTTGAGATATATTTTTTTTTAACCTAAACAATTTCTAGCATGATGATTTATTTTTTAAACTTCTAGAAGTTTCCTGTTCTCATCTTAGCTTTCCATCTTTCTCAAACGATAGTGAGTGTAGAACAGAGCAAAAGTTCTGTGAGCAATATCTCTTGTTCCCTTTCTCTTTTCTCTTTTTTCTTTGTTCTCTGTTTTTCCTTGGAAATATGTAACAATGTTACCATTTTTGTGGCCTGACTTGATTTTAGATTAAGGTAGATAGCAAATTTCCTAAGCAGCAGCTTTTCAAAGAATTGGAACCATAGCCATAGAAACCATTCCTCTAAATTTCTCAGTTTCTTCGCAAAAGTGAAAGTTTCTATGCCACAAAGAAGTGAACTTGAGAAAGAACCTGGAAAATTACTAGCTATATCATTTCTTATAGGCATAAGTACCAGATGTGGAGTAGGGAATTTCTCTTACCTTTGAAACTCCTGGCTGTATACGTGCAGATTAACTTTGTAATGGTGCCTGTAATTCATTATTAAATAGTTCTGTGGTGTCACTAAATTTTCATGGTTTCATGAAGTAACTAATTTAGTCTCTTGTCGTTTTGTGGATTTTTAAAATGTGAATCTTTGCCTCTTTATATACATGTAAGGAAAAAAATGGAAGACAAAAGAGTGCAGAATTCAGAAATTACATGAATTGCGAGCCAAAAAAGGAGCTATTTAAAACCACAAGATTACAGTTTTACAGATGAATATAGTGGTAGGAATATCGTTATCTAAAGAACTTCAAAATTTTATTTTCTTATTTCTTCTTTATTGGTGAAGATAAAAAATGAGATTAATATCTCCTACAGAAATTGTACTACTCTTAATTAATCTCTATATAAGGAGATTTAACTAAGACTTGTGCCTTCAGTTTTTAGAGGTGGCTCAGTGGTAAAGTATGGCCTTTTCTAAACTTTTCATGGAATACGTATTATTATGTAGAATGACCTGAAGAAAGAATTTTATATGATACCTTGAAAATCTAGGGGGGGAAAATATACTTAAAGTTGCTTAAATGTTTATCAGAGTAAGTCTGTGCAAGGGTGGTGCCTCAGGGAAATTTGGCTGGTTGAATGGAGCTGCTCTAAGTCTGAACAAACGTATGGCTGCATTTCATGTCACGTTGAGTACACCTATACTTACACCAACCAGGAAAAGCAAAGGAACAAACAAATGCTCTTTTCATTCATTTTCTTCCACTCTGCTGATCTTTAAGACAGCAGTATGGTTACAGCCTTTTTGGTGAGCCTGATATGTTCAGTGCTCTACTTTATGCCTCAGATGTTGGACTTTGATCCTACTGCTTATCTTTCTTGGGATGAAAACAAATATTTCTTCTCCATAAATCAGAAATTTGATAAATGTTAAATTTTTGAATTTATCATTAGATTTAAATCTTAAAAGGTATATGCTGTGTTGTTTGTTACACTTACTCAGCACTTTTCACGTGCCCTTTCTTTCAAGAGCAGGAAAGAGCCCAGTGACTCTTGCAGGTTAAGGATGTTGTCAGTGCATACCAGTGTCACCCTGGTCATGGTGTATGTGACTGAGCAGAGAAGACGTGGTCAGTGTGACACAATTGAGAGTGTCAAAGATTTCATGTGTTCCCTTTCAGAATCTATTTGCTAGTTCTTTGGCTGTCTTTTCTGAGCCACTGCATGAGTCTTATTTGATGTCTCATGTAATCATTAGTGAAAAGTCATGAGCCACTTTGCTTACTGAATGGATGACCTAGAAGAAAAAAGCCTTTATTTCAATCCTTACGGTGTATAAAATTACTTTCCCCAAGATTGCTACACAAGAGTAGGGACAAGAAGAAAGAGCAACTTAAAACCCCCCAAACCAATACCCCAGTGTTTTTAGGAATTNGATCTGCACAAGGCTGTATAGCTCATGGTCTCTCTTGCATGTACAAACATGTGTCTTCACACTTACACCAACCAGGAAAAGCAAAGGAACAAACAAATGCTCTTTTCATTCATTTTCTTCCACTCTGCTGATCTTTAAGACAGCAGTATGGTTACAGCCTTTTTGGTGAGCCTGATATGTTCAGTGCTCTACTTTATGCCTCAGATGTTGGACTTTGATCCTACTGCTTATCTTTCTTGGGATGAAAACAAATATTTCTTCTCCATAAATCAGAAATTTGATAAATGTTAAATTTTTGAATTTATCATTAGATTTAAATCTTAAAAGGTATATGCTGTGTTGTTTGTTACACTTACTCAGCACTTTTCACGTGCCCTTTCTTTCAAGAGCAGGAAAGAGCCCAGTGACTCTTGCAGGTTAAGGATGTTGTCAGTGCATACCAGTGTCACCCTGGTCATGGTGTATGTGACTGAGCAGAGAAGACGTGGTCAGTGTGACACAATTGAGAGTGTCAAAGATTTCATGTGTTCCCTTTCAGAATCTATTTGCTAGTTCTTTGGCTGTCTTTTCTGAGCCACTGCATGAGTCTTATTTGATGTCTCATGTAATCATTAGTGAAAAGTCATGAGCCACTTTGCTTACTGAATGGATGACCTAGAAGAAAAAAGCCTTTATTTCAATCCTTACGGTGTATAAAATTACTTTCCCCAAGATTGCTACACAAGAGTAGGGACAAGAAGAAAGAGCAACTTAAAACCCCCCAAACCAATACCCCAGTGTTTTTAGGAATTTGTGAAATCTTGTGTGGCGTTTCACACGCACAAACCCTGGCATTTGTATGTATGCCACGTGTATACACAAGTGCACCGGCAGGGTGAAGGTGGCCCAGGTTCCTAACTTCCCTTTCCATTATAAATCATATTTAGAACAAACATGTATTTTTGTCGGTAGGAATAGGAGCAATGCATCTGTTTGGAGACCCAGGGGAAAGTTTGAAGCTGTGGGCTCCAGTGAGTTCACTCAGCACAGCATGCTTTGCTGTGGCAACAGTCCCTAAACAAAATTAAAAAATAAAGTCTTCCAGGGTAGTTTTTCCCCATAAACAGAAATAATGGATTGTGACTTGCCTGATAGTTTTCAGGGGCCCCAAAGCCCTATTACAACCTGTTGGTTAAAAAGAAATATGTTTTATAGAATTCCACTAAGAAAGGTCTGCTGTTGTGAAAATGTAATTCTGTGTTGGTTTATATATTATACAGTACCAGAAATTTAATATGTAATTCATCATATGCAATTGATGCAATATTGTGTTGCTACTCCATGCAGCTAGGGGAAGCTGGTGTTCCTTAGATAAGCTTTTTGTGAATAAAGTAGGGGATTTTAACAGAATCTGCTGAGTGAATCATTGTTAAGAGATTAGGAGCCCGAAATATTGAAGGAAGAAGCCTCTAGGAAATGATTGCCAGTTGTTAGATAAAAGAATTATAGTAACAATGTCGTCCATAAACTTGGTATCTGGCTAATTATTCATAATGTTACACTCAAAGAGGAAAATGGAAAGGGAGATAATGCAAGCTATTACAGTAAATGTTAGGACTTACTGGAGGGAATGTTCTGTTTCCCTCTTACCGTATTGGCTGTAGACTTTCTGTGTGTGGAAGTCTTGCTGCCATTCCACAGAGCTGAGCTGTACCAATGAGGCTGAGAGTTGTTTACCGTAAGATGGATGAACAAGTCCTTCATAAGTGGCAGAGCCATGCCAGCTTATTTTCTGCCAACACAAAATAAGTGGATTAATAAGGTAAACAATAAAAGACTGGATAAGAAGTCTTGTTCTGGAGAAATAATAAGAAAATTCATTCTTTCTTTGACAAACATATCTGAAAGCAGCCTGTTATGTCTGAGTTTTACAAGGTACTGAGAACCTGATATAATCTTGTATGTTGGATGTGCTACAATATCCACAGCCTTATGACTGAGCTGAGGAAAGAATGTCAACTGTGATTACAGTTTTCTTGCTTCTGACAGTTTGTATCAGATTTAACCTCTCTTGGAGTCCACTTCTTCATTTGGTTCTTCGGTTAATATACACAAAATGGGTGTAATGTCTGCTTTCACTTTACTTTTATGAACCTTACTTAAATATCCATGCTATCTTGATGATAGTCCAAACCATTCCTGGTATAAAACATAGATAATTCGTACTCCGGAGCAGGGAAATCACGTTTAGAACTGAACAAGCTGCTGTCTGAAGTGTAAAATGTGACTTATTTGTGCAAAAACTTAGAATTTGATAATGGTTCTGAATTGATCAAACTTTTAACCTCTTATAGTCCATATATACTCCTCTTTGCTAGGAGGCAGTTACTGAAGATGGTGTTAAAATGCTAATGTAAATTTAACCTAAGCTTTTTCTCACCTTTCCTTTCTGCTCATGTGTCTTGCAGTCAATATTACTACAACTGCTTCTTCTCATCGAGTGCAGGTGTCTTAAAGGAAAACCAAGTTCTGAGGGAATTCCCCCTTGAGACAAAGTCTACTCAATCAGAGCCTGGAGAAATTAGAAATGGCGAGTGAAAATGCAAAAAAAACCCTGTGTAGGTGAAGACCGGATAATTGCAGTGTACATGACCAAGTAAGTACTCACAGACTTGGTTACCGACTGTCACAAAAAGACAAAATGCAATTAAATGTCCCAGTTTCCAGAAACAGGGGCTCTTTACTGAGTACATGCAGTTGCACACACTAAACTAGTTACACAGGCAGACTTTTGCCTGCACATAGCCATTGAGATACTTACCCTACAACATAAAAGGCGTTCATCATCATGGTAGAGGTCTACAGTGTGATTTCAGGGAAATGAAACGGAAAAATTACTTGATCAGGAAACATTATATTTTTTTTTTAAATTTGCCTTGAAGCAGAAAATTATGACAATAGCACTTTTCCTTCCTTAATTCTGGAAATGAGAGGTATCTGCATCTATACAATTGTATCCCAGATATTTTAAGTTCTTTTTTATATAAGGAAAATGGTATTGCAGTGAAAGACTATTGCAATAAAGATTGTCTTTAGTGATGGGGTTGAGAACAAATACAGGACACGTTTGCCCTTCCAACTGAATGAACTTCTCTTGCAGTTTTAAAAACTGTAATTTTGTGTAGTCATTTTTTTTTTTCTCTTTTAATCTTCTAGGAGCTATTGATGTCAATGGAAGACAAAGCTGTTAAAACTAGTGTAGTATATGACTCCAGAAATAAGGGGAGTAACTGACTTTAACACCATAAAATATTTATAGTTAATTCTGCATGCTAGTTATTTTCAAACTTTGTGCTTGCTGTTCAATGTGCAACAGCAGTCTGAGTTACAATCCACTTAACGATGTTAGAATATGGTAAACAAACATTATGCTACTGTGAATATTCGAGCTAAACTATGCGCTTGAATTTGGAGTTCTTGCCATTAGAACTGACTGAGCGGGTTTTAAGCAAGTTGCTGCCCCTCCCCTACAGCTTTATCTTTACATTAAAATAAAGCTGTCTATTATAATGCCCTGGTGATGGTTTTCACAAGCCAGTTTGGGGACATAGGATATCAGGCAGTCAGAAGTCAGTACTGGGGAAGGGGATGTTCTCAGCAGGGAGCGATGGGTAACAGCCAAGCAACCAGTAGCTTGCTCAAAGCAGGTCTGTGTGCTCACTGGTGTGACCCTTAGACTTTGTACCAAACCTGTTCCTAACAACCGCCGAGCCACGTACAAGCTGTCCAACAACAACCACACAGATGAAAAGTTTCTTCACGTGGCGTTAGCTTGAGAAATTTCTCATTTTGGCAATGTTTGGGGCTTCTCTAATGTTCAGCCTGTGGGGAGGCCGATCAAAGGAAGTGCAGGCTGCGGCAGAGCATGGCTGTGTTCAGGCAGTGACTGTGAAGTTTATTGGTTAAGGCTCAGCCAGTGCTTGTGGTGGAGAGAAAGCTTTGGGTCTCAGTCTTTGTGGGGATGAACAGAGCCTGTCAAATAATGTAATGCCATTCTTTTTAAACTTGTCATTTTTGGAGA
>VYZQ01037228.1:44845-55864 GCA_013400655.1 Mystacornis crossleyi
TGTGAATTTTCCCTTAGTGAAGCCACTTTTGTCTTTCTTCCTTTTTTCCCAATGTTTTCTCATGGATTTAAAGAGGTAGAGAGGGATTCATCTTTAATGACACCCTTTATTTGGACTGCAGCATGCTGCTTTCTAAGTTAGGGTGCATTGCCAGAATCCTTCTTAGCTAAATTCTGAAGTGTCAATTTTAGATTTAGTGTCAGC
Source organism: Mystacornis crossleyi (assembly GCA_013400655.1). Classification (NCBI taxonomy): domain Eukaryota; kingdom Metazoa; phylum Chordata; class Aves; order Passeriformes; family Timaliidae; genus Mystacornis; species Mystacornis crossleyi. The sequence continues at coordinate 45,050 of VYZQ01037228.1, forward strand.
AGTCAGGAAAATGACTCAGAGGAACTCAATACCATGGATACTCAGCTTGGCAGAATTCAACACTGGGGATTCCAAAGCAGAAAGAAGAGAGTTTGAGGGTATCTAGTGTTTAAGGGGAAGTGAAAGAAGGAATAAAAAAGCAAGCAAAATTGTATGGAAATTACAATTGCACTTTTTCAAGTGAGAGAAATAGCTTCTTTTTTTTTTTTTTTTTTTTGGTGGGAAAACACACAAAACAGGAGAGAGATGATGAAAAGCATGATGTCTTTCTATAGTTAAGATAATCCTAGGCATATTATTTTCTGCACAACAATGTAGATTCAGCCAGGCAAAGTCTGTAACTTATTTTGATTTTTATAAATCACTATATACGATTATTTAGCAGCAAAAATGCCCAGAAGACTCTCACAAAGAGTGCTAGTGTTGTTACTTTTAGTACTGTAAATTCTAAAGAGAAGTCCATTGTGGTTTTGTTCTGTAGATAATATTTAAATAGAAAAGTATGTCATTAGCATCATTACACAGTGGTACATTTCAACCTACCTGTCAAAGACAAGAAGAAAGAAGAGTTCAGCTGTGTATGAACTTTATAAAGTGAATCACTATATAAAATGATAGTTAGAGTGAGACATTTGAACTCTGGAGTAGGATGACCCTGTAGCCTTTTTTCAGTCCACTAATGCCAGAAGGAACCTAAAATATTCTACCCATTCTGACCTGCACTGAGCAAAGCTTTTCAACACATGCTTTGTAATAATCCTGCTATTTTAAATCCATAGAGATTCCTGTTAGTTCAGAAAACAAAAATAAAACTGCAAGCACAAAGTACAGCCTGAATCTGTCCTCAGTGGAGCAGGTGGAGCGGATAGAGCTCAGCTGAGTTTGCTATGCTGTCTAACAAGATAGGCTTCCTCCAGGTAAGCCTGGCAGCCCAGGCTGAATAGGTTGTGCTATTCATCCTGATGTCTTTCTTGTGGACTCATGTGGATACACTGATATAACAGGCCTAGTGTTAACAGTTTGGCTAAGAGGCTCAGCACAGCTGAATCTTTGGACTTAATTTTGTGGGACTAAACTTCTGATGGTGGAGGTACAAAAACAGGAAAAAATATTTGTAGGTGAAAATCTACCTTATAAGATCTATACAATGCCAACCACTTAAATACAGTTCTAGATAGTTTGTTTGTTGCATCCTGGCTTGTAAAAATCAAGTTCTACTCTATTCTACTAAGGAAAAGGAGTAAATTTCCCTATGAGCTAAACTGATGGAACACAGTGTCTGATGAACTTTTTTTTTTTTTAACTATCTCCAAGTTTTTTTTTATAAAATGAAGCTATTTTAAACTTGTGTGACATTCTTGTATATTCAGATGTTTGTGATGTGTCCTTAGTGACTTGTGGTATACAGCTATCTAAAATTTGAATTAGATTTTAGAAGGAAGTATTTAATAACTATTTACATATCTTTAGAACTAGAAATAGTGTTGGGTATCTGTCACAATGGGAAATTTTAAAATATGTTAGATATCTGATGTGTTTACGCCTTTGAAATTTTTCTCTAAAGAAGTTTTAGTTCTTGCGGCTGCAGCATGTGACTAATCTCTCTTTGCTTCTTGCCTCTGTCCGGGAGATCTGCTGTAATTAAAAAGCAAAGCAAAGGAAAACCAGAAAACCCCTTAAAGGATTTTTAAAATCTGAACACATGGGAGGAATATGCTGTTTTCCTTTAACTTTTATGGTTAATAAAATCTAAATTGAAGAGAAAACTTGTAGCTTTAGATGCTCAATTTTATATCTGTATTCTAGTAAATCAGTATTATGGTCTTGTCTTCCATTGGTCTTTAGCAGTACTAAAATATTTCTCAAAGACCACATCAGCCTGCTAAGTCCATTCCACACCTGGTGTTTTGCCATGGGAAACCAAAGTAATAGTCAAAGTATTCTTTCAGATCTGGGAGTATAATGGCTCTTTACAAATGCTGGTGTAGTAGCAACTTACACAAAAAGAACAGGGCAAATCTGAATAGTGTCAGGAATAGTGTTTAAATCTTTCTGCTGCAGCCTGTTTCTCATGAAAGGGTGGGACTTGGCAGCAGAAGATCATTGGTAAGTCATCCACATTCATTGCTAGGGGCAATGACATGCTTTTGCTCTCCTGCTCTTAGCATTTTGATTTTCATTGCAAGCTTAGAGCACGTTTCTAGGAACAAATGAAGATTTGCATGGTTGTAGTGTTGCACATGAACTGACTTCCCTACAACATCTGCTGCAGATGGGATTCCTTTTTTAGCAGTAATATTTTCTTATTGTGAGGCTGACAATAAAAAAATCAAATTCCTGCTAATCATGCCAGAAGTTTTAATAAGTTATTTATATTTTCACATTTAGAGTCTGCTTCCTCAGTGATACAAATCAGCATGTTGCTTTTTAGCTGAGAATGTGTGTTCTCATGTGACAAAACCATTGACTCAAATCTACCCTTAAAAGAATATTGTTCCCATGACAGCCTAGCAGGGCAGAAGGCCTATGTCTTGATAAATGCTTTGACACCGGGTTTGAAACATTGCTCTACTCTGTTGTAAGGCTGTCACAAAGAAGCTTGTCTGATATTTAGTGGTTGTAGGAATGGTTTTCAAAACAAACCAATTGCAACGGATCTGGGAGGATGATGAGGGAAAGGGGAAAACTATTCCAAGATTTAGTATAAAAAATTAAGTGCTTAAACTACCAAGAATGAAAATGTGTAGTGTGACTTGGTTAGTGGAGTTACTGAGCACCCCTCTGAGGATGCTCATGAAACCCATTTGGGTGCTGGAACTGTCTGCCAAGCTTTAGCAATGTATATGTCTTTGCCTTAGTTTGGTTGGAGGAGTAATCCCACGTTTGGCAAAAGCTAACAGACAAAAATTGTTCATTTCATGCCACCCCTGGCTCTGCTAGGCTAATAAAACTGGTCTGTTTGGATCTAGAAGTAGTGCAATCCATAATGAGATGATGGGACATTGCTAGGGATGGTAGCATTATTGAGACCCGATGTTTGAGTGAGCCCAAGGAATGCCAAAGGTACCTCTTTTCTATATATTGCCACACTGCAGCAGTACAAGAGAGATAAGATGACCTCCTTCTCACTTGCATATTAATGTAAGAGCAGGAACACCATTGTCCTGGTTTGGACAGNTTAATCACAGGAAGGAAAGCTCTATAGACCATTCATGCAGCCAGCTGCTTCAGTATCCTTGTTCAAACTGTAGTCAGTTGCTTATGGTTATGTGGAAAAGGTTATGCTCGCAGCACTCCTTTAGTAGAAGTTATTTTGGGGAGAGGAGGGAGATCAGAAATTAACCTCATTCCTTGGTAGAGACTTAATAAAATATTTATTGTAATTGTCTTAACAACATACAAGGTCATGACCATTTTGGGTAAAATGAACGCTCTGTTTTCCAAAATGACACAACAGTATTAAGGCAGAGATTGGAATTGAGATTCCTTGCCCATGGAGCAGGTCAAAGGCTACCCCACAAAAGCTGGATCTAAGCATAACTCTGAGTGAAAGAAAAAATTTAAATTTTTCTTTAAAAAAATGCACCATCTGAGGTAAGCTGTTTCAGAGTTTAATAATATTTCACCATTTTTTGGGAAAGTTTACACTTCCTGCAGTTTAATTCGGTAAGTTCCAACTTGCAATTAATAGTTTTTTTATCCTCGTCAGCAAGTGCTAAATATGTCATATCCCCTCAGGAACAGATCTTTTTCTTCACGTAATTCTGTGTCAAGTGATAACCAGTCCACAACCTTCTCTCGGAAGGCTGGAAAAAAGGAAACAGTGAAAAAAGGGCCTGAGTTACAATAGCTTTTTCTGACAGGTGTTAAAAGTTGTGACTTATAAGCCCATACTTCTATTACCTTAGACCAACATTTATTTGCCTAACATTTAGCTGTCCAACTTAGCAAGCTATGAAACTGGTCTTCTTTTGTGCATTTTGTATAACTTCTGTAAAAGATTTCCTCCTCATTTGAGTGTGGTATGATTTGGGGTATTTTATAGTTTTAAAGAGCAAACAAAATTCTCCACATCATTATCTGTATTAATGAGAAAGATTGGCTATTCTTTTAAGATCATTGCTAAAAATATTTTGAGAGCAGCTCAAGACTTTAACTCATGTCCTTCATTATTATTCATTATTACTTCATTATTTTCCATGATCTTGTCAGTGTGGTAATTGTACTCTGTATATATGGATATGAGAAAACTTTGAGGGGTTTGGTTAAAAGAGCACTGGAAAACATTTCAATTATTACATGAAACCACACAGAAGAGTTTTCTTCAACACTCTAGCAATTTACTCTTCAGAGGGAGCTCGCAGTTGGGAATAACTGGTAACACGGGAACTTGTATTACTGCAATTGTAACTTGTAGTACTTGTTTGAAAATTACAGTGAGTATTCTAAAAGCATGATATTAAAATATTGCTCTCCTACTTTTCTTAACCGTGTGAAATTTGTACTTTCAAATTCAATGATTGAGACAAACTCAGCATTAGAAGCATACAGTCAAACTAAAATGTATTCAACTTAAAAACAAAGTCAAGCCATGTCAAAGATGACATCTGCTCCTGTTTTGACTGTGTCCTACAGCACATTTTCTATTTCCTTCATTCTTGGGAGAAAAGAGACAGTGACTAATCCACTGCTTCTGTAAGGAACAAGGTATCTGTTTAAATCTAAGCAGATGAATAATCTTACTGACATCAGAGGGACTATTTGATAGCTGAAAAGAAATTGAGTTTTATTTTATAAGACACGTTTTCCCTATAAAATATATTGTATCTTTCTTGATAGTTCTTATGCTTCAATCAGAGTAATTTTTCTCAGATAAGTGTCTATGACCAATCACTAAGGGAAAACTAAATAAAATTTGAAATTAAATTTTCTAAAAATGTCTTATGATGCAATGTTTCAAATATTCCCAGTGAGATTTTGGAACCTCATTTCCCTGAAGTTTGACATTATTAAAGCTGCTAATGCTTTACAGGTCTATGTTTATATGCCTAGTACATCAAGATGCTTTTGATAACATTTTTTAACTGTTAAAAGGAACTTCAGATGGTGAGTTGTATGCAAATTTTTTAAAATTAATTTTCTTTTATCCATACTCTTTTTAGGATCTTTCATTGAAAGGAAAAGTGTAAGCCTTCTGAAAAGCATTTTTGTCTCCTTACTACGTTCTATGTTCACTGGAGCATCTTAAATAAAGACATATTCTTGCACAAGTAATTGGCAACCATGTCAGCTAATAGCTCCTAAGACTTGATTTGTGCTGCTGGGAATGTGCTACTATGAATATTGGTCAGTAGTTTTTCCTACTTTTTTTTTAATCTCTAACATCTTAATCTTAATATAAGTCCAGCAGTCAAACTTAGAAATATTTTTTGAGTTGTTTCTTTGCCTTGACAGATTATTCATCACTTAGCATAATAGTGCTGCAGAATGTAGTTCCAATGAGTTTATTGTCATGATCTCTGTCCAAATGGCCATTTGTTTACAAGAGCTTCTGTGTTACCTGGTGGAATCACTGAAAATTAGATTTGGCCCCCAAACTTCCACTTAGAGAAGTAAATGCGGAGATTTATTTTTAGAATGGCTGAAATACATATGAAGTCATATTTACTTTCACATTTTTTTGTTTCTGTGATTATGAGATCTGCTTGTGTAAGTAGACACTTATTCTCTGTCTGCCTTCCTTTTTACTGAGGAAGTAGAATGAAGCTAGGATGCCCAGCAAGACAGCCACAGGACCTTAATGAAATAGAGCTCTGCTAGGCAAAAGAAAAAAAAGAAAGTCCTTTTGCCTAAGTTATTAAATCCAGGAAAACTGTGTGTAAATAACCTGCCACCAACGGCTGCCCCTTGGCAGGTTGTCAGCAAGGCCTTTAAGATCCAGTTACTGAGAGATGCCTCTGCCCGAATTAAGGTGCAAACAAGACCATATGCTGAAGTCAATTGTATCGATTTTATTTAACAGTAAAATGTGAGGTAGGGAGATAGAAAGAAATAGAAAATAAAGGAGAGAGAGAGATGAAGCAGAAGATAGTCACCACCCATGGATCTAGTGGTATCCTACTGGTCCTTCTTCACTGCAGGCTTCTTCATAGTGGGTGCCCCCATGATCAAAATTTTTCACTATTTATACACTTTTTCAAACAAAGGAATTAATGCCAATTGGCTACACAGGTCTCTTTTCTCCTATTCTACTGGTTAAACAATTCCCTTGTTTCTAATGCTAATTTGTTCTTTTGAGTTGGTGGGTTTCTTGAGTTGGTGGGCTGCAACGGCCCCCTGCCAAGATTACCTTTTACTCAGAACTGATTTTAGCACAGCTGTTGAGTTGGCTTTTACTTGGGTATTCTTTGTGTCTATCATCAGTGATACATTCTTCTACCCCTTTTTTTATCTCATCCTAGGCCTCAGGTAGCTCTTGGACAATAGTACCACCTTTATCTTATCATGGTGGCTTAGCTTTCAGCCCAGTTCCAGGTATCCTTGGAGGCATATTTGGGGGAGGCTGGGCTTCGGTGGTTGCAGATGAGTGCTTGCTTCTTTGCACAGTTTGTCACAGTGGGAGTCAGGCGACTGTGATGTTTAAGTCCTCACACCCTTTTAAGGAAGGAAGAAGCCTTAAGGCACCGTGCTTGACAATTAGATCCAGTTCCGGTGCATAAATGACATCTGCTGGGCAGTTCTACAGACCCGGCATTCAGGTATCCATGCTCTATTGGTTGATACACTGCAAGAAAATTTCTTTTTGTACTTCTGTTTGCTTTTACTTAAATTTCCAAAGATAATGTGAAATGTGGTAATTTTTACTAGATGGAGTACAAGGATAGATAAAGGGGTAATTTGCCATTTGTAGCAGATTAAGTAAGGCTTTTACTTCAATCAAAACATCTTGCAACTGAATGTTATAATTAAAAAAATCTGACACTGGGTGAAAAATTTGAGCTCACCAAATGGCCTTGTCAGGTTGTCTTCATGAAATATAATTTTCAGTTTCTCTCAGTTGCTGAATAATTTCAAATTTACAAAAACCTCTTGGCCGCATCAAGCATACTGCATACTGAAAGTTAATGAAACCATTGCTATAATGCAATAGGGTGCTGCTATTCCGTTGACATCAATAAAGAATTTGGTCAACATGCAGTTAGAGCGCAGGGAAGGATATTTTGACAATTATATCTTGCAAATTTAACAAAATGTTCCTCTAAGGTTATTTAGCTGAAAAGGCTGGTGCCAAGGGAAGTTTAGGTTAGATGTTAGAAGAAATTCTTCACTGAAAGAGTGATTGCGTGCTGGAATCATCTGCCCAGGGAGGTGGTGGAGCCACTGTCCCTGGACATGTTTAAAAAAAGACTGGACGTGGCACTCAGTGCCATGGTTTAGTTGATGAGGAGGTGTTAGGTCATAGGTTGGACTAGATGATCTTAAAGTTCTTTTCCAACCTAGTTCATCCAGTGTGATTCTGTGTGTATGTCTGGTGGCATGGTCATATATTTGATAATTCTGTATTCTGATTTCTGGTGGTTTTTTCTTTCAAAAATTAGGAAGAAAAACTGACTGCTCATACTTGTAGATTTCTTATTTTACAGTTTTGACTGTGGCTGTTGAATGTATGCCTGCTTGATTTCTCTTGGGTTTATAACATTGTGGTTTCTTAATTAATCTCTGTTTTCCTGCTGCCACACTTCCATGGTACATTCATGACAAATGGCTTGAAACATTATCAAAACTCTTTTGTGGATGTCTTTCATAGCAGAAAACATGGCTATTTCCTGTGTGACTGTGTCTTTTATAAAAATGTATTAACTCTGAACTCCTGCTCCTTGCACAGTGAGCTGACAGTTTGCAAGTGACAGATCTGCTGAATGGCTTTGCAAATAGAAAAATAATTTCAAGTAAGTGAATAATTGCTTTATAGCACCTTTCTTGTCAATAGGAGTCTTTTCATAGGATACGTAATCTTTGGATCCAGCCTATATAGCCCATTTAATGTGTTTAAAATATTGTAAGGGCGTAATTAAATCTTGCCATATTCCTGTGTTCCTTGACAATATCTCCCTTAAAAGTCCTTATAGCCTATTATCTGAAGTAGGTTCAAGTAGTAGAGGATCTTGATGTACTATTCAAAGTGGTTTTTGTCCTATGGGAACAATGGGCCAATCATGTCAAAATCTTTTATCATTAGCAGTTACAAGTGCTTTCTAAAACTATTTCAGATTTTGTGATCTAAAAGATGAATCTGTCATCTTAAAGAGTCTCCCTGTTGACTGACCTTTTCTCTCTCCCAACCAAAAATTCGTGGGATTATAGGAGGAGGAGTGAGTATTCAGAAGTAAACAATTACATGATTTTCTGTTTCTATTTTATTTGATGTAAAATGTGATGTAGTCAATGTCACTTCTTATGCTATGCAGTCCTGCAGTTCTAGAGGTGACAAAAGCAGCGTGATACTGGTGTGAAACAAGGCAGGATGGAATCTAACAATGCTGAATGGGAAGGGACAGGGCAGGATGCTCTGGTAGGTCACTTTGGTGATTGCATCATTTTGATTGAAAATGTTGAGCTTTTCTTTGAGAGTTTTGTGCAGCAGCAGGGAAAAGAAACATCTTTAAGATTAGAAAATGTAAATATTTGTGCAAATACCAAGAGTTCATTGAGCCTGATGAGGCTAGATCACCTTTTAAATAGGTTTAAATCTGGTGTTTCCACACATCTGAGTAGGCTTTTTGCAATAGCAGGCCACTCTTTGGTGGTTGTCCTTTACTTACAGGAACTTTTCTCTAGTCCTACAAAATATTTCCTTAGGGCCATAGGGGAATCCTATTTCTTGCTAACATAATCTAAGTAATTTCTGCTGTGCTTTGTGGAGTTCCTTTGTATTCTTCAAGAACGCATCAGAAGACAGACCCCAAGTTAGTCCCAGTGTGCTTATGTCACTACCCAGGTTTTTAAAGGTAGTTCCAGTGCAAGTGGCTGTTTAGGGAATTGTAGAAAAGATGTACAAAAATATTGAAATAAGCATGGCATTTTAAATCAGTAGGTATACAGTTATCAAGCTCTTGATATGGTTAATTATTTGGACATGATTGAAAATGAGAGAGTGGAGTTTGAATTGAATAGAAACAGCAATTACAAGAACTAAAAAAACCCACAGTTGTGAAAGTCTTGCCAGGCATCAGTTCCAAGGATCTGCTAATGAGTTATTAAATGGAACTGTGGCCCTGAAAATAGATTTTTTTTTTAAGAGAGGGAGAAGATGACATCTCTTGAATGATCTGAAATAAATGTGACAGTAATTGACTTTGAAAATATCCTTTGTGAGGATATGATGAAGATACCATCTGATTCATACATTTCTTCATCAATTGCATGGCTTAAAGTAAACATAGAGATTCCTAATTACATCTTTCTGCAGCTGTTAGGCTGCTTTTATCTTTGTTTAGAGTTATGCTTTCAGTTTGTGATAGAGCAGCAATTATTACAGGTATAGACTTGGAGTGAGGGAAATAAATTGAAATGCACCAAATTATCTNNNAAAAGCATGTGAGAAAATTTTATTAACATGGAGAATTAAATACTATAGTTCCATATTGCTTCTTTTAGGAAACCCAGTAAGACACTTTGAGCATACATGGATCTGACAACCAAAATACAGGCACACATTCTCACACTGTGTCTGCTGTCTCTTTTGCCCCTATTAAGACTTGCACCGATAAGATACCAGTGTCTGAAATAATATTGCTGTGCACAAATACATCACTTTCCATTCTCCTAACCTTAATATGAATTTATTTGCTGTAACCTTGAAGTAATAAAATGAAATATAGCCCAGTGCAAATTTTGAATAAGAAAAAAATAACAAAGATAAAGTTTCTTGAGGAGGCTTCAGTTGTACCATCAATGGGAACAAAATTACCGGGGAGGTTCCATAGAGAAAAGAATGTCTTAGGTGCCCAAGGAGGTAGCTGGAGATCAAAGAGTATCCTTATCTTCACATAAAAGTCTCTGAGTGAGCCCAGGCAGGCAGGCAAGCAAGTGAAGACCACCTGAGGGAGAGAGAATAATTACGTGGGTATCAAGTTATGCTGCTTCTCCTTTAAAATGATGGAAGTTACTAGAGTTCATGGGGATAAAAATTGTGAGAAAATTTTGCAAGCAGTCCTGATAACTCTTACTTAATGGGAAAATAAAACCACGTGTTTTTGGAGAGGCTTGAGTTACTGTGTCACTTGCACTGTAATTTTTTCCTGAATGTTCACCTGTGATTCTATGAACAATGGTTGGAATTGCATTGTATGTGGAATTTAATAAAAGAGATAATCATAATTCCATGAATCTTCTGCCAGAAGAAGCCCTATATAGTTCTTCAAAAATTAAAGCGCAGAATCCCGGGCTTGTGACAGATGGGAGTGCAAATATACAGCTTCTTCTATAACTATGACATCCTTTAAACCCAGGTAATACAATGCTCACAAGGAGTTTGTTCGTTTTGAATCTTTTAGAGAGGTCACAGAGAGTATCAGTGCACCAGAATTTAGGTTTAAAGTGAATGGAAGAGTTTAACTTCTGGCTAATATTTAACTAGACTGAGTTTGATCTTCTTTCACAATTCATCTTAGATATAAGCAGTTCAGCTGAAGTGAAAGCATTTCAGTTTCTTTGAGTTTTCTAATTTTTTGGCTGGAAGAACCGTTTTATCTTTTAGGGGAAAAAAAATTCTGCTTTTAGTTAAAAAGCCTACATCCTTTTTCTAACAGGGTT